>CATIWO010186272.1:0-16669 GCA_949673435.1 Macaranga tanarius
CACTAATCTTACTCTACAACACTTAAACTTATTTTTGCTACAATTAAGTCCTTTACTAGCCTTACCATCTAATCCTTCTATACTTCTTACTCAATTCAATTTATCAATTATAAATATATCATAATTTGAGCGGGTGTTACAGTTATCTTATTCCTTTTATAGTTTTCCTCCAACTCCCCTTCGATAAGCATCCAAAAAAGTCGATTTAATCTTGACTCTTCTGCGTACACGGCCATGTCCACATTCTATACGGCCGTATTTCGATCATTCTCAAACTTTGGACATTTACACGACCATGTTCCGAGTCATGTTTAAAGTAGGCGAATATGGCAGTGAAGTACACGGCCTGCAACACAGGCGTGTCCCGACCCATGTTCAGGGTATCAAAATCCTCTAAAAGACTACACGGCCCAGCACATAGTCATGTCCTCAACCGTGTTCAGAAGCCTCTTTTAGTCTAGAATACTACACGGGGATGACACACGGCCGTGTCCTCGCCTATGTCGATAATTTCTTAAAAAATCAACTTCTAACACTCCGAATTTTTAATTAATCCATATTAAACCTTGATTAAAGACCTACAAAAATAAAATATGCATAAATAACCTATCCAAACAGAAATTAATACATTTAAACCTAAAATTAACACAAATGAACTTCTAAAACATAACAAAATATACACTAATCAAATTTTTCCACACTTAAGCATTTACTTATCCTCAAATAAAATTATTTACTCAACAACTTATCACTAAAATGAACAACACTCATTAACCACTTTCACTTATACATTTAATATATTCTCCAATTAATATAAAATTTATAACTCAAAAATAAAAATAATAACTCAAAAGCAAGAAAATGTTCATTATTACCAAGTGAATAGTCATTCCCCATCTTATAAGCAAAATTTTCACAAATTAACACTCAAAACCATAATCCATTATTAACACAAACTTAAAATACAACCCACTATTTTTACTTATTAACTCATCATTATTTCCACGAGTGTATTTTATGTTCTATCTCGTTTATGCATTTATTATTATCATTCATTCATTTTTTCACAGTGAGTGCATTTTATGCTCCATCTCACTTTTCTCTTTCTTTTTTTTTCTTTTAACCTTAGGCAAGTGCGTGTAACACTCCATCTTACCCTTTCTTTTAACCAACTCAACAAATTATACAATTTCAAACATCAATTTATGAGTCTCAATTATGAAAAAGAGAATTGGCATTAGATTTATTAAAAATATAAAAATTTCCCACCCTCAAATTATTACTTAAGCTTAAAAATTACAAAGTAAATATTAATTGGAGAATACACTAATTGTATAAGGAAACCAAATCAATTGAATTAAGTTCATCAAAGTGACAAACACAATCTAATACTTAAGTAAAATAAAATTTCAAATTACTCCCCCCCACACTTAACCGAAATATTGTCCTTAATGTGCAAAAATAAATGAACAGAGGATAAAAAGAACTAATATGCCCCTGAAATTAATCGTAAGATCGATCCGGCAAGTGAAGGAATGAATAATCGAATCAAACAAAAACTGAAATTAAACAAAAATAAAAACAACAACCGAAATAAAACGAACACAAAATAATAACATAACAACTATCCATAAGTACACTAACCAAATAAAACACAAAAACAATATCCAAAAATAAAATAAAAATAACAAATCACTCATTAAGGTCAGCATCATCATCGCCATCATTAGCCTCTAAATCCTCATCATCATGTGCAAATGCGGGCTCTGGCTCCATAGAATTCGAAGTGGATGGAAAGAAAACTGCAGGACCTGTAGACATAGGAGGTGGCTGCATACCCCTATCAATCATCAACATACTCACACCCTGCTGCACCCACTCTATTTGAGAAAATAAATGGCATAACATAATATCATGACACTGCTGGGTCACCTCAAACCTCGCCCAAGGATCAGAAGCATGAACAGGGGGAACCTCTGGGGCAGGAACAACATGGCCCATAGCCACATCCGGTGCATCATCGGCTGGCGGTGCACCATTAATCAACACATAATCATCATCCCTCTTCTCCACTATGCGCATTATATGAAAAGCATCCATATCGAGGGCAATCATGTGGCAACTCCTAATCAAGTCCCTCAAGTCGGTAAACACACCTAGGTTCTTAGCTAACCTAGTGATATAACTCCCCCATAAAGTGCACCACGGGACTTATTTGACATAGAGTCAAAATAAGTCGTGAACCTATAAGCCAAATTGTATGTATTTAGAGATACTAAGCATGACAAATAAAAAATATCCCTCATCGTCACTACCCCCGTGCTCTCACGATGACCATAAATTATATGAGCAATGATCCTATGCAAGACATACAAAATAGGAGAAGTAAGATAGGTACTCTTAGACCTAGTCAGCTCGTAATGCTCCCAGAACTCGGGCCTAATATGGGAACGCCAAAAGGCACGTGCACGTGAACCAGAACCATGCGATAATGAGTTTTGATACAACTCTATCTCAACATAAGTCGCACTATAGATACCCAATGCCACACTAAACTCTGAAATAGACAATGAAAAATCCTTACCTCCTAATTGAAACTTAATTACACCCAGTTTTGCATAATCAATTCCTTTTTTATCTATAGAGAAAGAGGTAATAAATTTCACAGATAATTCAGCATAACAAGGGTCTCTAATTTCAATCATACTCATCCAATAAATTCTATATAAAAGGATTGTAATATACTCAATAAAGTAATAACTTCCAACGAAACCCTATTCATTATTTTATTCTTCAGACAAGCGGAAGTATTTTGAATTGGAATGAGAGACTTCAAATCGCAGTAGATGCAACATATGGTTCTCAATTATTAATAATATATCATATGATTTACTACTTAATTATAATGATCATTTCTTCTTCCTTTAAGATAATTATTCTCTAAATGGAGATGCATGAATAGAATATTTACACAATGGTTGCAAGCCGCCTATAATCCACAGGGATCTAAAGACTTCCAACATCTTGCAAAATGAAAAACTGTAAGCAAAGATTTCTGATTTTGGACTATCTAGAGCTTTTGTAAATGATAGTAATTCACATATGATTTACCTATGAATCTCATGCCACAATCCTAATTTTTCTAAATCACATTGACTAAGATATCTATTTAGCTCAATAGGAAGGGTTTTGAGATTATTTACCTTGGTTTGGATGCATGCGTTGGTGAACCAGAGAAGAGAGTGAATAGAAAAATCACCTGAAGATGACAAACCCATTTATGGAGGCAGATCCGCTCTTGGCACATGTAAAGGATGAAAAGAAGAAGCAAGGTTCCTTTAGGTATATTGCTTGGTTCGTTTTCTAGGGGGGACAACATTATTGAAGAGGAATCGACCAAAAAAAGAAGAAAGGCACAAAAAATTTATGAGAAACAGCTGGAATTAGGGTCGGAATATGATTTTCGGCGGCTGGGAATGAAGAAGAACGAGAGAAAATGAATAGGCGCAAAGAAATAAATTTAAAATCCTTAACTATCTATTTATAAAATCCAGTGATACACGGGCGTGTATATTCAACACGACCGTGTTTCGTTAAAATTGGGAATTTTCACTAAACATACGGTTCAAGACATGGAAGTGTATTTTTCCGTGTATCTTTCTGTAAAAAATTATAAGTGCAGACACGGTCCAGAACACATGCGTATAAATTTTCATGTGTCTTTCTGGCAAAAATATGCAATGAAAATACGAGCGTATTTCTGACCCTGTAGCCTACTGTCCAATTTTTTATATTCAAACTCGGTCTCCCACACGGGAGTGTAACTGCCCGTGTATCAATTTGTCCAAAATCATATACGTAAGCACGGGAGACTACATGGGTGTGTGTGTAACCGTGTAACGTTCTGGCTCAAAAGATATACTTGGACACAATCTAGGACACAGGAGTGTCTCTAACCGTGTCTCCACTTCTTGTACCTTGTTCTTGAATTTTTTGACTCTCTTTAATCCCATGCATTGGTGAACATACAACTAAAATAAAAATTCCAAAATAAAAGAAAACTAACCAAGAAAATCTAACTAATCAAATGAAGAATGCATGAAAAACTAAGATAAAATTGGGTTGCCTCCTAATAAGTGCTAATTTAAGGTCCTTAGCTTGACCCTAAACACATGAAAGTTATTTGGAATGAGAATTGGCATCAAAGGAAACAATTTTCTTATCCCTTGCCCACAAGCCTCCATAGTAAGGTTTACATCGTTGCCCATTCACTTTGAAACACTCACCTTTATCATTCTCGAGCTTAAGATCACTATGAGGGAATGTTTGAACCACTTTGAACAGTCCACTCCATCTAGACTTTAATTTTCTTAGAAATAAATGAAGATGTGAGTTAACAACACTAAATTGCCAACCTGAAACTCCTTTTTCATGATATATGCATCATGCTACTTCTTTGTCTTTTCCTTAAAAAGTTTGATATTCTCATAAGCTTGGAGGTGAATTTCATCTAGTTCATTGAGTTGCAATAGCCTCCTCTCTCCTGCAGTTTTTAAATCAAAATTTAGTGTCTTAATGGCCCAATATGCATGATGTTCTAACTCGACAGGTAGATGACAATGCTTTCCCAAACCCCAACCTAAATGGTGACATGCCAATTGGTATTTTGAATGCAGTTTGATAAGCCTACAATATGTCATCTAGTTTGGTAGCCCAATCCTTTCTCGAACTACTAACTGTTTTCTCTAGAATCTTCTTTAACTTATAATTTGTTAACTCTACTTGTCCACTTGTTTGAGGATGATAAGGTATGACAATTTTATGACGCACACCATATTTCCTCAATAAGGACTCAAATTGGTGGTTGCAAAAATGCGACCCCCCCATCACTAATAATGGCTCGTGGTACACCAAATCTCGTGAATATCTTCTTAAGAAACTTAACCACAACCTTTTCATCATTTGTGGGTGGTGCTAAAGCTTCTGCCCATTTAGACATATAATCCACGCCTATAAGGATATATTAGTTCCCAAAAGAAGAAGGAAAGGGTCCTATGAAGTCTATCCCCTATACATCAAAGATTTCAACCTTTAGAATCGAAGTGAGAGGTAATTCCTGTCGTTTGGAAATGTTTCTAACACATTGGCAATGATCACAATATAGGACAAACTCCCTAGCATCATTAAATAGTGTTGCCCAAAAGAAACCACTCTCCAACACTTTAATGCCTATTTTTCATGCTCCATAATGTCCTCAATAACTCGAATCATGGTAATGTCATAAAACATTAAATACCTCTGAATCTAAAATGCGCCTTCTAATTATGCCATCTCCACAGATTTTGTAGAGGTAAGGTTCTTCCCATAAGTAGTGCCTCACCTCGTACAAAAATCTATTTCTTTGTTGGTGTGATAATCCCTCCAGTAGCACCCCTCTAACCAAATAATTGGCAATGTCAGCATACCAAGGGGTTGCTATATGGTGCAATGCTAAAAGGAACTCATATGGAAAACTATCTCCAATAGCCTATAGTGCACTCTCCTCTTCCTTTTCTAGATATGATAAATGGTCTACCACTAAGTTCTCCGAGCCTTTCTTATCCTTGATCTCGAGGTCAAATTATTGCAACAATAAAACCTATCTCATTAGTCTCGGTTTGGTATCCTTTTTAGCAAGTAGATGTCGAATGGTTGAATGGTCAGTGTAGATGATAATTTTCGAACCCAAAAGATAGGAACAAAATTTATCTACAGTAAAAACCACTGCCAACATCTCTTATTCTGTGGTGGTGTAGTTGAGTTGGGCCTAAGTGAATGTGCGACTGGTATAATAGATCATATGTAGACGGTTGTCCTTTCTTTATCCCAAGACAGCTCCTATAGTGTAGTCACTTGTGTCATACATTATATCGAAAGGTATAGACCAATCCAGTGGTGTAATGATGGGTGCCGATACCAATGTCTTCTTTAACCTGTTAAAAACATTCAAACACACATCATCGAAGACAAATGGCACATCCTTAATTAACAAATTAGTTAAAGGTTTGGCAATTAATGAAAAATTCTTAATGAAACGTCAGTAAAAACTGACATGCCCTAAAAAACCTCTAACTCCCTTGAGTGATGTAGGTGGTGGCAACTTCTCAATGATCTCTATTTTGGCTCGATCCACTTCGATTCCCTTGCTAGAAATCCTGTAACCTAAGACTATCCCTTCCTTTACCATAAAATGACATTTCTCCCAATTGAGCACAAGGTTAGTCTTTTCACAACGCTTTAACACCCTATTAAGGTTAGCTAAATACAAATCGAAAGAACTACTATAAATAGAAAAATCATCTATAAACACCTCCATAATATCCTCGATTAGGTAAAAAATATTGCCATCATGCAACGTTGATATGTAGCGGGTGTATTACACAACCTAAAAGGCATGCATCTATATACAAATATGCCATAAGGACATGTAAATGTAGTTTTGTCTTAGTCCTTGGGATAGATGAAAATCTGATTATAATCCGAGTACCCATCAAAAAAATAATAATAGGCATGACCCGCTATTCTCTTTAACATTTAATCAATAAAGGGAAGGGGGAAATGGTCCTTCCTAGTGGCATTATTTAACTTTTTATAATCGATACACACTCTCCAACCATCTACTACTCTCATAGAAATTAACTCTCCCTCATCATTCTCTACCACAGTCATCCCACTCTTATTTGGTACACATAGCACCGGGCTAACCCACTCACTATCGGAAATAGAGTATATAATTCCTGCATCTAATAGTTTCACTATCTCTTTCTTCACTACCTCTTTCATATTTGGGTTTAGCCTCTTTTGCCTCTCAGCTGTTGGTTTATGCCCATCCTCCATGTGTATCCTATGCATGACAATAGAGGGACTAATTCCCTTTATATCTGAAATCTGCCACTCCAATGATCTAACTCTCTTCCTCACTACCTTAGACACCTTCTTCTCTTGCTCAACATCTAATTTATTAGATATGATAATAGGTAGTATGCTATTCTCACCTAAGAATGCATATCTCAAGTAATTAGGCAATGGTTTAAGTTCTAATTTAGGTGGTTTCTTAATAGATGGATGTGTAAGATTATCACTTCTAACTAAAAGTTCAGGTTTGGTGAATGTGGTCTCATCCTCATCCTCTAACTCAATAGTTTTCCACTCCTCATCATCACTAGCATAGAGTAAAATATTTTTCTGCTTAATATACTCATCAATTGACATTATTTTCATGCATGACTCATCATCTAATGGGTATTTCATAAGCTTAGACATGACAAACTCTACACTCTCATTTCCAATCCTTAATGTTAATTTACCTTCATGAACATCAATTAATACTCTACCGGTGTTAAAGAATGGTCTACCTACGATCGATGGACAATGCCTATCTTCCTTAAAATCTAAAATTACAAAGTCAACGGGAAAGATAAACCTGTCTACTTTGATGAGCACATCCTCAACCACTCCATATGGCCTTTTGATTAAGTGATCTGCCAATTAAAGGGTCATGTTGGTTGCCTTGACATCTCCTAGCCCAAGTTTCCTAAAAATAGACAAAGGCATCAAATTAATACTAGCACCTAAATCACATAAGCATCTAGGAAACTCAATAGTACCAACAACATAAGGAATAGTAAAACTCATTGGATCCTTTAATTTGGTAGGAATTTTCCTAGTGATGATCGAGCTACATACATGTCTCTCCCAATGGCACTGTTTCATTTTTATCCCATGTACGCCTATTGGTGATGATCTCCTTTAAGAACTTATCATATTTGGGCATTTGAACAAATGCTTCTGCCAATG
The DNA here is from genome assembly GCA_949673435.1 of Macaranga tanarius. Lineage (NCBI taxonomy): Eukaryota > Viridiplantae > Streptophyta > Magnoliopsida > Malpighiales > Euphorbiaceae > Macaranga > Macaranga tanarius. The sequence goes on from CATIWO010186272.1 coordinate 7,837, forward strand.
GAATGCTAAACTGAAGTTTTTTAAAAAATTTTAGAAATTTGGAAAATTGCGTGCCATCTTTTTGTTTCCTCAACCGTTGGGGAAAAGGGATCTTAGATGCAAGTAGTGGGGATGAACTTTACACCTTTTCTTCTTTATTCTCTATAGCCTTTTCCTTTGTTGAGTCCTTTAACTCTTCATTCTGCTCATCAGCCTTAGAAGTTATTGCCTCCTTTTCCATTTCAACCTTTGATTTCAGCTCCTTATCACTTCGTAGAGTGATTGCCTTCACATCCCTTGGATTTGTCTCAGTATTGCTCGGAAGATTTCTAAGCCCTCGAGTTGCTACTGCATTGGCAAGCTGCCCCAATTGAACTTTGATGTTATGAATCAAAGAGGAATGATTCTTAACAATTTGGTCAGATTTAGCCTCCATCCTCTTTTGACTCTCATATTGGCTCATCAATTTGGTAGAAATAGCATCCAAAAATTTATCCAATTTATTCTCAACAGCGGTTGTGGAAATCCTTAAGGTCCTTGATTTTTCACCACGTTATTATTGTTGGGAAAGGTAAGTGCAGCCATATTGTTGTTGTTACTCCATGAAAAATTTGGATAATTTCACCACCCTGAATTATATATGTTGGAGTAAGGGTTATTGCTTCGCCTTCTTTGAAATTGATTCCCCACATAATTAGCATGCTCTACAAGGTTTTCTTCAAAATTTCCTGCATTACACGAAACAAACTCATCATTCACATTACCCAATATATTACATTGCTCACCTTGGAATTGTGCAGGGGCTGAATTAGCTTTATGTGTAAGGTTTCCAAGTTGCTTAGAAAGTGCAGAGATTTGAGCTTGAAGGGTTGTAACACCATCCACTTTGATCTTGCCCGCAACCTTGGGTATGATTGCTTATTCCGCAGGCCATAAACAACTATCAAACACTATAGTCTCTAGGATCGATATAGCCTCATTTACCGTCTTCCTCATCAATGAACAACCAGCCTTAGAATCAATAGAATCACGAGTAGCCGGTGTAACTCCATTGTAGAAGGTACAAATAAGCATGTCTTTAGGTAATCCATAACATGGAAAAATCTGCTGTAAATTAATAATTCTTTCCCATGCTTCACTCATCGACTCATGTTCAAATTATTGAAACAAGGTGATTTCTTTTACAACCTTAGTCGTCTTCGAAGGTGGAAAGTACTTAGTAAGAAAAGCCTTTGCTAAATCATCCCATATCATGAATGAACCAGCTGGTTGCATTTTCTTCCATATCTTTGCCTTGTTCTTTAATGAAAAAGGGAACAAGCACAACCTTAATGCATCCTCAGTCACACCATTAAACTTAATGGTGTTGCAAATCTCCAAAACTTAGCAATATAGTCATTAAGATCTTCATTTATCATACTAAGAAATTGAACCATTTACTGAATCATCTGAATTAAGGATGGCTTGATCTCGAAATTGTTAGAATTGATGGACGGCCTAGCAATGCTACGTTGCATGCCTCCTAAACCCGACATAGATGTGTCCAAAAGGATTTTATTATCGACGGGAGCAACATTCCTTTTCTCAGCCATCTTGATTGGTTCAATTGATTGTGCTTCCTCATTTGATTTCTCCTTTACTTATTTTCAGTTCGACTTTTTGAATTTGGTAAGCTCGGGTACGTAAGAGAGCTTTGCTTTCCCCGATCGTCGAGTATTATGTATACACCTATAATCAACACCAAATAAAATAAAATAAAAGGAACAATTGCTTTAATCCAAAAGAGATATAATCAATTATGATGTTAGATCAATAATCCCCAGCAGCGGCGCCAAAAACTTATTTGGTAAAAACTCTGTAAGTATACAGAATCGACAAGTAGTAATTAAGATATCGTCCCACGGAGATTACAATCTATCTACCTACTAATTTTCCTCTAATTATTTAAAGCTCACAAATTGAATGAATTAATTACTAAGTCTACTTAAACTCAAATGGAAATATAAACCCTAATTTAATAATCAATTAACCAAATTTAAACCGACCATTAGGAAATTAATTCACCTCACACTCTTTTGTTAATTCTCCTTTCTAAATTCAATCACCCATGCAAATCCCTAGTCATCTTATGTTGTAATTAACTCCTCTCAAAGCTAATTAACCTACTTTGTAACCTTTAATTAAGATTATGTAACTCAATTTTCATTGCAATCACAAACCCTACTTAATCAAATCATAAAGTTTAAATCTTAACCCTTATGGAATTAAATCAATTTAATTTATTTCTAATAATGAATCAACTCAATTTATATTTATAGTTCCATCAAAACTATCATCTCTCAATGCATAATCTCAATTAATATCATGTTAATGTTGATTAAGCACAAACAAACATTAATCTTAATAAATAAAATTTTGCATGAATAAAGAAATTATTAGAAAGGAAAAACTAAACTAATTCATGTTTGGATCCTTAATCCCTAATAAATAAAAACCTAGCCTAACATATTTAAACTAAACTCTAAAAACAAGTAAAAGAAATCCATAACCAATTACAAGAATTAAAAAAAAGAAAAGAAACTCAATCTCTTGAAATCTCAAATCTTCAATCTCCAATCTCAATCCTCGATGATGCCCTAAAAGGTTCTCCTTTTTCCTGTCAAAAGTCTGTCCAATATGAGTTCTCTTATTCCATTTATAATTTTCCTCCAACTCCCATTCGATAAGCGTCCAAAAAAGTTGATTCCCCATATAATTAGCTTGCTCTACAAGGTTTTCTCTAAAATTTCCTGCATTATATGAAACAAACTCATCATTCACATTACCCAATATATTACATTGCTCACCTTGGAATTGTGTAGGGGCTGAGTTAGCTTTATGTGTAAGGTTGCCAAGTTGCTTAGAAAGTGTAGAGATTTGAGCTTGAAGGGCTGTAACACTATCCATTTTGATCTTGCCCACAGCCTTGGGTACGATTGCTTGTTCCACAGGCCATAAACAACTATCAAACACCATAGTCTCTAGGATCGATGTAGCCTCATTTACCGTCTTTCTTATCAATGAACAACCAGCCTTAGAATCAATAGAATCACGAGTAACTGGTGTAACTCCATTGTAGAAGGTACAAATAAGCACGTCTTTAGGTAATCCATGACGTGGAAAAATCTTCTGTAAATTAATAAATCTTTCCCATACTTCACTCATCGACTCATGTTCAAATTATTGAAACAAGGTGATTTCTTTTACAACCTTAGCCGTCTTCGAAGGTGGAAAGTACTTAGTAAGAAAAGCCTTTGCTAAATCATCCCATGTCATGAACGAACCAGCCGGTTGTATTTTCAACCATATCTTTGCCTTATCCTTTAATGAAAAAGGGAATAAGCATGGCCTTAATGCATCCTCAGTCACACCATTAAACTTAATGGTGTCGTAAATCTCCAAAACTCAGCAATATAGTAATTAAGATCTTCATTTTTCATATCAAAGAACTAAACCGTTTACTGAATCATCTGAATCAAGGATGGCTTGATCTCAAAATTATTGGAATTGATGGACGGCCTAGCAATGCTACGTTGTATGCCTTTTAAACCCGGCATAGATATGTCCAAAAGGATTCTATTGTCAACGGGAGCAACATTCCTTTTCTAAGCCATCTTAATTGGTTTAATTGATTGCGCTTCCTCCTTTGATTTCTCCTTTGCTTGTTTTCAGTTTGACTTTTTGAATTTGGTAAGCTCTGGTACGTAAGAGAGTTTTGCTTTCCCCGATCGTCGGGTATTATGTATACACTTATAATCAACACCAAATTAAATAAAATAAAAGGAACAATTACTTTAACCCAAAAGAGATATAATTAATTATGATGTTAGATCGATAATCCTCGGCAGCAGCGCCAAAAACTTATTTGGTAAAAACTCTGTAAGTATATAGAATTGACAAGTAGTAATTAAGATATCGTCCTACAGATATTACAATCTATCCACTTACCAATTTTTCTCTAATTATTTAAAGCTCACAAATTGAATTAATTAATTACTAAGTCTACTTAAACTTAAATGAAAATATAAACCCTACTTTTAAAATCAATTAACCAAATTTAAATAGACCATTAGGAAATTAATTCACCTCACACTCTTTTTTTAATTCTCCTTTCTAAATTCAATCACCCATGCAAATTCCTAGTCATCTTATGTTGTAATTAACTCCTCTCAAAGCTAATTAACCTACTTTGTAATCCTTAATTAAGATTATGTAACTCAATTCTCATTGCAATCACAAACCCTACTTAATCAAATCATAAAGTTTAATTTTAACCCTTATGGAATTAAATCAATTCAATTTATTTTTAATAATGAATCAACTCAATTTATGTTTATAGTTCCATTAAAACTATCATCTCTCAATGCATAATCTCAATTAATATCATGTTAATGTTGATCAAGCACAAACAAACATTAATCTCAATAAATAAAATTTTCCATGAATAAAGAAATTATTAGAAAGGGAAAACTAAACTAATTCCTGTTTGGATCCTTAATCCCTAATGAACAAAAATCTAGCCTAACATATTTAAACTAAACTCTAAAAAAAAGAAAAAGAAATCCATCGCCAATTACAAGAATTAAAAAGAAGAAAAGAAATTCAATCTCTTGAAATCTTAAATCTTCAATATCCAATCTCGATCCTCGATGATACCCTAAAAGGTTCTCCTTTTTTCTATCAAAAGTCTGTCCAATATGAGTTCTCTTATTCCATTTATAGTTTTCCTCCAACTCCCCTTCAATAAGCGTCCAAAGAAATCGATATAATCTTGACTCTTCTGCATACACGGCCATGTCCAAATTCTACACGTCCGTGTTTTGATCATTCTTAAAATCTGGACATTTACACGGCCATGTCTCGAGCCGTATTTAAGGTAGGAGAATATGGCAGTGAAGTACACGGTCTACAATACGAGGGTGTCCCGACCGGTGTTTAGGGTATCAAAATCCTCCAAAAGACTATATAGCCCAGTACATGGCCGTGTCTTCAATCGTGGTCAGAAGCCTCTTTTAGTCCAGAATACTACACGGGATGACACACAACCGTATCCTCGCCTGTGTCGATAATTTCTTCAAAAATCAACTTCTAACACTCCGAATCTTTAATTAATCCATATTAAACCTTAATTAAAGACCTACAAAAGTAAAATATGCATAAATAACGTATCTAAACACAAATTAACACATTTAAATTCAAAATTAATATAAATTAACTCCTAAAACATAACAAAATATACACTAATCAGCTTTTAATGTGAAGAGTTTAAATATATTAAAGTTATTATTTCAAATCATTTAGGCTAGTTCACTAGTCAAATGACAATTGTTGGTGCTTAATTTTTGTAGATGAGTATTTTGGACGATGGTGAATTTATCCACAGTGATTACATGAACCAAAAACTTCGAGAAGTGTTGATTTCACCGAAGTAACTTCAATAGTTTCTTCTCCTCCATAAATTGCGTAAGACAACAAGACTTACTACAATATGACATTATAAAAGAATAGAGAAGACCAAATTTTTCATCTTCTTAAATTTCATTTAGGTTTAAGAGTCATTTAGGTAGTAAACAATATTGGTCATTAATGGTAAAGACATGATTAAGAGAAAGAAGATGGTAATGATTTTTTTTTGAATATTAATAATGGAAAAATGAGTTATCAGAAAGTATTGAGTAAATTATAATTGTGTCTAGGTTTATTTTAATGCCTTAGAATTGAGCAGTTAATTCTTTATAATTTATAAGATTTGATTAAAAAACACTTATAGGATTTAACTGTAAAAAATAAAAATTTTTAGAACTTATATATATATATATATATATTGAAGGTAGATATAAGCAGAATTTTAAAAATTTTAACTATATGTAACTCTTGCATGAATACTAGAATCACATGTAACCCAAAATCACATCATAAGAACATTTACATGACTAAAAACATGTATCATGGACAACATTTTAAAAACAACAAACAACACAAAGCATCATAAGCCAGAAGTCATATAATCTAAGAGTTTAGTAACAGTTACAAACTCTTAGAGTGTGTAGCACGCTCGACAAGCTTTAGGCTGTTATGATCTACAAGCTCTAAGCTCCCCAAATGTGAAGCCTTTAGCTTGAAAAACACAAGTTGCTCTAATAAGATTTCAAAGATGACAGAGAACTACCTGCAAGCATCTCATCTTGATGATGACCCAAGACACTTGCGAGAACTACTCCAAACTTGAATATGTAGGACTTTGTAACAACCTTCAATGGATGTCAATTATAGATATATGTTTGTACAACTCTTGTACAATAATGGTCTTTTGCTTAAGAGCTCACAACACTTATGAATTTTTTTTATTCTCTACACTTAGATGAAGAAAAAAGATGAAGATAATATTTCAACTCATGAGAATTTTCTCTATTTTTCTCTCAATAGTGTAAGAATAAAAAAGCTCTCTAATATGTATTAGTTTTTCTCTATAAAACTCACTAACTTAAAGACATTCATATGATAATAGCTTGAGTGTCTCACACTCAAGTTTTATGCATATATGAGTTTGAGTGTCTTACACTCAAGCTATATGTATATATGCTTTGAGTGTCTCACACTCTAACTATATGCATGCATAGTTTTTTACTTAGGTGGCCTTGCTTTTTTAAATAAGTGAGATTAGTTTGGTTATAAGAATAACTTCAACCTTTGACTTCAATAACTCTTAATGAGTTTGACCAAGGTTTTGGACTTGTTTAACTATTAAACAAAACCTATATATACCAAACTAATTAAGATAACTCATGGGCTTATTTAACTCTTAAATAAAACCCAAATCTTATCCATCATATTTAATCCTTATGGTTCATCTCATGACTCATATCCATACTATAATTAGAGGTAAATATCAATTTAGTCCTTGAATTTAATATCATATACTAAATCAAGTCCAAATTAATATTTAATTAATCACAATTAGTCCTAACATTTGAATTTAGATTTCGGGATATGCTAGATCCCTACACATACGCAAATCCAATTCAATTAATTAAACTCTTTAATTAACAAATAAATTAATAATTATCATCATTGATGCAACTCTTATGTGTGTGACTTACTAGGTTCAAGTCTAATTGGCAATGATAAATAATATTAATACTTAATATTATAGAAACACCTTTCCATGCTAAATGTAAAAATCTCAATTAATCACATTTAGTTTCCAAAAGTCGTGAGTGACCCCTAGCATAGATGTCACGACTACCCAATTAAAAATGAATGCTTTCTGTAGATCCAAAAAAACCATAAAACATAATTACCATGCACTAAATGTCCATTCATTACAAGATCCTGATATCGGCTAGAGTCATGGTTTAGTCAAACTCTAATTACCTCAATCATATGACCTCATGTTCAGTTTAATTCTCGATAAAATATAACTACTACTAGAAGCTCTTTTATAGCACCAAAACACTTTACGGGTAAGTTGAGTTTGACCTAGCCAGGTTCTTCTTCATCAAGAATAATTTAGATAGCATAGGATCTTATCCTAGTTCACTCCAGGTAATGAATTCCATATTGGCTGATCACTCATCTCTACATATAACCGATTAGAGCTACCACACACCATATACCTATACATGGCTAGCACAAGTATATAAGTGGTAATAAATTCTAATCAACCATATGTGGATGACCGTGTCGCCTCAAGTCAAATGACCATATGCACCATTATGTCCAAGATTGTAATTATTGACAAAAGTGAATTTCCATACAATCACAAATCTTACGTCATAGTTGATCCACTCATCACATGAGTCCACATGTCTATTTTGATATCTCATATCAAGTAGCATGAGGCTCACTACCTTTCACTATCGATATCACATACCGATTAAGAAAAATAGACAGAGATGATAGTCTAGGAATTAATACTACCCTTATATTAATCCAACGACTATGAACATTTATAATATATGTACTAAATTAGTTTGTCACTTATATTATCAACTCTTGATAATAAGCTCATTTAACATAATACTAAAGGGTAAATAGTCAAATAAACTTAATATTTAATTTAAATGAATATTATTTTATTGCAAATCGGAATAAAAGTATAATATCATTATACAAAAATGGCATTAGGGTACATATATACTAACATATATAGGTCATAATTCCTTTATTGTTCATTATAAATATAATAATTTTGTTTTAATATTAATAATTAATTAATGATGGTAATTATAAAAAATTTCAATTATTTTTTTAAATTTCTATAAGTTAAAATATCAACTAAATCACCTCGAGTAATGAATATAATATTAAGAATATATAAATGAAAGATGGAGACTTTTGTACTCTACCCATTTAATTCTACACTTTTTTTTTTGGAATTTCAATTTACATAATAGCCCCTTATTTAGAATGTTCATTTTTCATTAATTACCATCTTTAAACTGTCATCTTTTTAATTTTTTTTAATCTAAATTCACTATTTGATATTTAAAATTATAAAGCTATTTATGCTTGACCTTATATTTTTTTTGCATTAAAAAAAATTAGCATAGTCAATTTGTTTTAGCATTCACTACAACAAATTGATCAGATAGGGACAGAAATTTAGGGACACAATTTACAAGTGTCCCAAAAATTCATTTTCACTTACAATTTAACGACAAAAATAAGAAGCGTCGCGAATGTGCAGAACTTTTTACGCTTTCTTGCTTTTTTTTTATCACTTTTTTTTACGCAGACCAAAAAGATAATCTGAGTCTCATCTTTTCTTCGCTCCTCTCATTCTTTTCCCTAATTCATCAATCTCTCATGGTCG
>CATIWO010186300.1:0-10929 GCA_949673435.1 Macaranga tanarius
CCCAGAAAAAAATCAGACCGAGTGGTCTGATGGGCCAAGCCCATCAGAGCAAGCCTTCTGGGCTGTGAAAAGCCTAGAGGCGCCCCTTCTAGTTGTAGAGGCGCCGCCTCTCTGAGCAAGAGAAGGCGCCTCTTACAGTAGAGAGACGGCGCCTCTCTAAGCTATAACAGAAAAAAAAATAAATGATCTTTAATGGTGGAACGTGGTTCTCCCCACGTTCCACAACCTCTCTCCTGTGTTAATAGGAGAGAGAGGAAGCATTTTAAGGTTGCTGGAACCCTATAAAAAGAAAAAGAAATACATAAACAAAGGAAAGAAAGATTGAACTAAAAAAAGAGTAAAAAGGGGGTAAAAACAAAGAAAAAAAAAGAAGGAAAAAATTAAGAAGGGGGATAGAGTCTGAAGTTCAGAGATAAAGAAGCTTACAGAAAACATCACTTCTGAGGGCCAAATCGATTTCAAACTCGATTTAATCAGTAAATTCTAATTTTCTTTTCTACTTATTGTTTGAAATTTCATTTAATCTAATCTTTATTTGCTTTAGAATTGTAACGTATGTTCGTTTAGATATCTGTTGAAGTTGCATTCGTTTTGTGACAGTGATTGGTAACACTTAAATCCTCTCATTGCACATTTTTTTAATTCATTTGTTTGCTGATGTTTTAGTCTCTGAAGATATAGAGGCGGCGCCTCTATGAAGAAGCGTCGCCTCTCAAAGAGAGGCACCGCCTCTTAATTCATAGAGGCGACGTCTCTCTGTCTACAGAGGCGCCGCCTCTGTCTCGCAGACTCTTTTAATTGACTTATTTTCACTCTATCTAATTTTTGAGTTGCTTTTGTAGAATTCTGATGATACCTGGGGATTACTGAAATTTTAAAGACGACGCAGGGACAATAATAATGGATATTTTCTATTATTTTAGAATTTTTAGGATTTATCGTTTTATTTAATTATTCTTAATTGTGGGATTTGTAATCTTTTCTTCTCCCTCTATTTCTTTGTATGCTTTATTTCTGTCTTATTTTTATTTATTTGATTGATTGTTTTGAATGGATGTATGGATCATGGCCTAAAATTGCATGTAAATTGGACTAATTAATCAATTTGGACTAAATTGTAAAACTTAACAATTGTTTGAATTAAAATAGTCATTTGCATGTAATTCAAGAAATAATTAAATAATTAAAAATAATAAAACATAAAACACAAATGGAGGCCGATTGCAAGATCGGGTGAGCCGCTAAAAGCTCATACCCAGTTTTCGGACCCAATTTCTGAGGACGGCTGCTGGGCTTCCTCCGTGGAATCCAGTTGTTGTAAAGTGTGTCTCGGGTTTTATCCGGGTGGCGACTCCATTCTCCAACCAAAGCTCTTTAAAAAGGTCTAACGTTGTATTCCTAGTGGGCCCTGAGCCCGCACAGTGTCGTGGTTGCCAAACACTTGGGCTCGCGCTGAACCCCGCCGCCTACAATACCAATAGAACATAGAGATTTAGAATATTAAAAATATTAAAAATTTAACATTTTATAAGATGTCACGTTAGCATTTTTATTCAATTTTGACCAAAAGCCTAGTTGTGCTAAAATTACCAAACAGTTGTTAAATTGAGACATTTACCAAACATTTGTTAAAAATGGTAAATTTAACATTTTATAAGATGCAACGTTAGTATTTTTATTCAATTTTGATCAAAAAGTCTACTTGTGCTAAAATTGCTAAACATTTGTTAAATTGTGACATTATTGCCAAAATAAAAAAGTTGAGATAAAACTGAAAAAAATCACAAATATTTAGATTTTTTACACCAAATGGCCAAAATAAAAATGACAAATATTCAAATTTTGATACTCATGGTCGTTAGAACTCCCAGGGATGGAACTAGGCCCTCCCCACAACAAAAATTCCTATACATTTTGCCTATAAAATTTAGTGTTAACCCCACAATTTTTGCATATTTTTAATGTAATCTCTTGCATTTTCTACCTAAAAGACACAAGTCTTCATCATCCTACTGTAATTCGACTTTGCCGTCACTAAATAGTATTTACTAATTTCACCCTGAGAAATTACATTTTTAATGTCACCTAATTTTTTTTCTCTTATATGGACCATAGTGATAGTATAACAAATTTAGAAGTTGCATTTAAATATTTGTGACGACAAATTTACCACGAGTGCGCAGCCCTTTCAAGTTTCTCCAATTTCAGGTAAATAAAAGTTGGTTCATTTTTAGCATATGATACATCATGTACTTTCTATACATCCAACATACCCAGTGCCGTATATATATATATATATATGATTTAGCATAAAATGTAGAAATCTGGCGCTTCGATTGGCCTCAAATCCAATTCCCACTATTATTGCACATCCTGATTCACACTGTTTTCAGGTCTAGGAGTTTCAGCGTAAACTTGTCCTTGATCTCTTACGTCTCTAAACATTGAAAAAAATGAGTTGAGACCTTCAGAAGACGCCCCTCCCAGGATCCATAACAACAGTGAACTAAACGAATTCATGGACCCAGGGTTAGACCCAGTTTCTGCCTGCCTAAGATCAGTTTGCCCTGGAATCTGCATAGGGTTGCCCACTCTTCCCAGGTTATCGTTTCCCAGCCGTTCTTGAGGCCCAGAAGGTTCAATTCCATTTCCAGGCATCGCTTGGTCAGGTCCAGGTCTAAATGCAGGTCCAGCAGCTAAGTCTGCATTAACTGGACCTTCATTCCTAGTGTTCAATCTTGTGATGTGTACGGCTGATGCAAGGATCGTAGAGGATGTGATATGGAAGTCTGGATGTTGCTGAAGCTGTGACCGTCGGTTTTGCATAAACCTTTGCAGAGCTGGTACCTAATACATGTAGCACAGGAAAAAATATGGAAATTCTTACGCCAGGGACTGGAGAGCAAAGTGTGACCCATAATCAAATTTGGAGCAGTAAATAAAGGAAGAATGTTCAACTTTCATCATGTACTTGCAAGCTTCGGATATGGCTTATAAATGCACAAAAGTAATACAGAAACCACTATAGCAATGCCAAAAATGCGAAAAAAGATCATAATTGTTACCTCAAAGCGGTTCCAGAAGTACAAAATGAGATGCTGCATAAATGCTGCAGTTGTGGAGAGTGCCAAATATGAAAAACCTGGAAAATAATTTGAGCAATATCCTCAGATAAAATGAGAATTTCAAGCTATAAGAAAAATAAATTAAAAAAGAGTAGGTTCATACCATATGCATAGGAAAAGAAGTAGATGTGGAAAACTAGAAAATACAGCAAAAAGAAGCGTGGAAAAAACTTCATAGAGATTGGCGTCCGCACACTGCAAAATTGATGCCAAGAATAGTATCACTATTAGGAAAGGAAATAGATATCACAAACCCTGCACCCAGATTTGCACTGAAAATGCACTAGCTATGGCCTGAACACCATTAATGAGGGCACTAATTAAATGGAAGTGTCTAAATACCTACAGAGCAAAATGAATTAGAATGCAACAACAGTATATACATACGCTAACTTAACCCAAAAGATGGCCACGTAAACACACCATCATCCAAAGACAACATACATAAGCAGACTCAATATTCACACAAAAAAAAAAAAAAAAAAAAAAGAAGAGAGGGAGGAAGACCTGATCAGTGTGAATAGTTCACACAACCAAACAAGAATTAAGACCATGAATGCCAAAAGCTGATCATCATAAAACTCAAACAGAAAAAATAAGATCCCAATCATTATCTGCAAAGTCAACATAGATTTCCATCAGTAGTCAGTCCCACAGAACTAATGGCACTAAAATTACTAAAAGGAATTTATATACAGGTTCTCAACCAATGATCATAATATCCAAAAAACAGTGGAGAAATAATCAGAAGAATATCTCATTATTAGTAATTCAGCAAGAGTTGTTCTTACAGGAACAAAGACAAGTGACTCAATCACATGCACAAAGATCAACTGAAATGTTGGCAACCGATGTCGAGCATGGTGTTGAAGCTGCACTGCAAAATTCAGAAGCGTAAAGATGCAAATCATATTCAATTGAAAGCAGCACAGAAGCATTGCACACCATGGCTTCCAGAACAGGGTCATTATGGCTGTTACTAGTACATTAGATGAGACAATTCAGTGGATATAGACCTCTATGTATGAATCATCAACACAGAGGCTGTAATTCTTAGAAAACCAAACCAACAATCAAATCTTCTTATAAGATTTTAAGACACATGGAAACTAAACAATTTGGATGTGTATAAAGTCACAAGGAAGTATGAACCTAATTATGATAATATTTTGTGCATCCTTTTAAGGCTAAGTGAAATAGAACACACCTGTGAATTTCAGCATTCGGGTCTGCGTCTCTCTCAATGTAAAGGATACTGACATTGTAGTAGTGAAGAAAACAAACAGTGACATCATAAGAACGCCACACTTGGTCACAAGATAGTCTACAGGGAAGCAACAAAAAGCATAATCCATCAGAGCACTAAATAAGTCCATCAATTGAAAATGAAGTAAAAAATGGTATCCAGATACATCAAAGCACAAATATTAGCACAAGAATGTTGTATTTATTAGAAAGCATCCATATCTGCAAGATATGGCAACTCATTTACATGTAATGTACTACATGAGAGATAGATGGAAAGCATAAATCAACAAACCTCCTAATTTTGCAGGACCTTCAGTTGGTTCTTGAGGATAACTAAGATTGTAGAACTCCGTTGTTTGAAAATTATAAAGATAACCTGCAAAACATACAAAAAATATATAAATCTTTACATAAAATTGGACATGAAATAACTACAACTCAACATGCCAAAAGCATTGGATGAATCTTTCCATATTTAATGATGGGAACAGACCTACCATAAGAAATCTGGACATCAGATTACCAAAGTCTAGATTTGGCATTTATCATAGAAAAGATAAACAAAGTAATGTATGTGTGCAAAGGTGTGTATATTCTCTAAAATGATTTTCAAATCCGTAGGGAAAATGCTGTGAAATATTTTACAAATGACAGCGTGAGTCAGAATGACCTTTGAAGTGACCACAGCCAAATATCACTTTTGCTGCCAAAGCCAATGAGAAGTCACTTGTGGCAACCAGCAAAGTGCATTAGCATAGAAATGAAATAAACTCTCATTGAAAGATGATGCTCTTGATAAATCACAGCAGTATTTAAAACAAGCCGAGACACTTAAAAGAATTAGAATCATAGGCTAGACAAAGTTTGCACCAAAAAGCTGGCAACATTGACTGCACAAGTGACAGTGAAGTGTTTACAATCACATCTAATTTATGAAGCTTAAAAGAAAGAGAAAAAAAAAAAACCTTGAAATCGAGAAAAGAAAATGCACCTCAAAATTGAATCAGTTACCTCCAAAAAAAAGATTTCAACAATTAAGGAGATTAAACCACATATATATCATCTAACAATGTATTTATAAACCACATGAAGAAAAAAATTTTCATATTTAGAACAAGAATGAGGAGTCCAGGATTAAACCTATTACCCTGTCCAGGAGAACTCAATAAACTATTCATCAGTATGGTATCATATCCAACGATTCTGTTAATGAGAAGCTGCTGCCACCTGGAAATTTATTCATTAAAAACTGTACAATACCCAAAATGTATATTGCAAGGAGCTCTAAATGTTATTTAATGCATTAACTCAAATAAAATGAAATAAACAAGGTTTTAATGGAAGATTGTTAGATGGCTCACAGAGTCTTGGCCTATAACTGTTGTGGATAACGCTGATAACCGTGGTGAATTATACCTACAAGAATCTTGTTCGTCTCCCCCAAATCCAGCAATTTTATCATAAAGTATCCAAACTTTTTAATTGCGTCAGAGTTTAGACTTAATTTATTTAACTCACGCCAACCCCTTTACCAATTCTATAATATCAGACACCGAAATTTAAAATATCTATCAAGCCATGCAACAGTTGGCAGTGGCAGATTACCAAATCCATCTCTCTCGAATGTTCAATAATCCAAATCTTATGAAGTCAATAACTTTAGTCCTAAGCAAAATTTTATGAATTTTAAGCAAACCCCACAAGCCACACTGTGGGGTTATCAAGAAATATTACCTGTTCCCAAAGCAAGGATGCCGAGCTGATATGCTAACATTAACAGTTATTATATTATGCCGAGACTTCGCTTCTTCAGGAAGCAAGAAATACCCCTGCAGAAAAAAAAAATACTATTTTTTTAGATACACAAAAAATTAAGCTTCAAAACCACAGCAGAATCTATGGCTAAAGCTGTTAAATATTCTAAATCTAATAGTGTATCTAACAAGATAAAAGTAATTATAATGGAAGCTGAAAAATAAATAAAAAAAAAAAAAAAACAGATGAAAATGTACCTTTTCCATGGTATATAGATAAGTTGGTTCAAATGCCTTGCTCTTGTTCTCTAGCCAGTCAACTGAAATTGACAGAATAACTCCTTACTGATTGTATCAAGCATTTATATGTCAAAGTAAAGAAGAAAACCATTATAAAAGATTACAAATATTTGTATTTGCATCATTTTCATAGCAAAACAGAAACAACATAAAAGCTAAAGGCTACAAGAGGCACCAACCCATGTTTAAAAGAATTCTAAGAAATAACAGATGAATCATATGCAGGATAAAACAGCCTATAGGATACATACATAGCATAACGGCCGCTACCAAAGCGCAAAAAATTTACAAAACCATCTATCTCTAAGTATGAAGAAAGGCAATGACTCTAGCTCGAGACTTCTATATTCCTTTTCCTAAGTATGAAGAAATTCTATCTCTAAGTATCTATCTCTAAGTATAAAGAAATTCTATCAAGTCTATTGCATCATCATGCACAAACAAGTGCATCAGAGCTTTCCACACAAGGAAGCACTAATAAATTTACAACCGCAACCAAAATAAGATTAATAATGCTGAAGAAAGTAAGCCAGGATCTTTAATAAAAATGAAGCATGTTTTGATTACTCCCATAAAGCACTAAACACCTAACATATGTCATTTGAAAGTTGTTCTACAGCTCAGACTACTTATTTTCTGCAACATTATGTTAATTTGTATACAGGGAAACAAGAAGCTAGTTTACCTGCGTATGAACTAAGCCTGTCCAAGTAAAGTATTCTCATCCACTTGGGAACATCAAGATTTAAATGGATACCCGTGATATTCTGCATTTGAAAAGTCTAATTTAGCAAAGAAACCTTTTCTCCATAATAAGCAAGTTAGAATGAATAATTTAAGCATTATGCATATTTCTAACAATCTATCAAATAGCTTGAAAATTTTCAAAGTGCAAAGCAAGAAAAGCCTGAAAGTGAGTGCAGCAAGTTGGAGGGGGAAAAAAAAACTAGAAAAACCTAAGCACCGTCATTCTTCAATTACATTTCAGCTCAATAGCATACTTATAACTAGTTCATATCTTTATACCCAATAAAAGCTATGACATGGGCGAGCTTGTTAAAAGTGCAGGCACTAGAAATAAATTGAACCCCTGTGTTTTGAAATCAGAATTTAACACTCATATTATGTTCAATCATAGGGAAAGACTGACAAAGAGAGAGAGACAGAAAGTGTAAATTCAGCACCAGAGGCAAAATATATTTAATTTACTCACCCACAACTTCTGAAAACTTCGAATTATTTGCATTGCATATCTCCAAATGAAAGACAGACGTCGATGCCACTTTTTGCCAAAATGATTAATGGCTGCTTTGAAAGTTTCCTTAGCTGATGCAGGAAAACTACTGCGTGTCTCCACTTTATCAGTTTTGGTGACATCATCAACAACTGGCTTAGAGATTCCACTGTTGCTAGAGCTTTCAGGATGATGTTCAACATGTTCAGAATCAGACTTCCAGAATTTGAATGCCAGTTTCTCTTTCCTAGCACTTGAACCAATCCAATTTAGCCAAAACTTTGGAGCCAAAATTGTTAATACATCCCCATCCACATTTGGCAATCCTAATTTATCTGATACTATCTCCACACTAGGAACATGTTCTACACTGGATTCCACTTCATTGTGCGACCACAAGCCTGCACTAGTTATCTAAATAAAGATCCAGAATGAAGTGTGAAAACCAACTATGACCATCAAAAGAACTACAATAAATTTACCAAAAGACAATTTATTAATGTCTAAAATTGATAACTAGCTTTTGTGATAGAAATACTATGTAAAGAATACAATACATTAAACAGAAACAAAGTTTCAAATTGCAGAATAAAGCTAATAAATTTACAGTGTAGAATATATTCTAGGCAACTAAAATTTGTATAATCAGATTGAAGAACATGTACCTTGATTTGAATAAGCTGGGCTTCCTTTGTTTCAACACCAGAGAGCTCACTTGAACATCCAGGCTTCACATACAAAGTAATCACTGTCTCAGTAATTAATAATAATAGTAATAAACCATTCCAGAATCAAGAAACAATAAGCAAAGTAAAAACAGTTCCTGAAATCCACCAGATGGCCCAATTGACACTTATCAAATAAAATCTTAAACTGGGTATCTCCAAATTTGGCATATTCTATAGTCTACACTTAAAACAATCTAATAACTTTCCTTGGTTTCACTTTTCAATTCCCTTCTACCAGCCAAAAGAAAACAAATTCCAAGCTAAAAAGTGAACAACCAAACAGAATTGACTTCAAGATACAAAACCCACAACGAATTTTTAACTCCAACTATATTGCAATCATTCATTCTAAGTCAAAAACCAAATAAATTCAAAGGAAACTACAAAGAATCACTACCAAAAACAGCAGAAAATTTGCAATTAAAAAAACCCCCACAAAAAACCCATTTCAAAAGCAAAAAAGTTAGAGATAAAAGAATCACCTGCTGAACATAATTGGCGTGCATAACAACAAGAATGCAGAAAAGAGTGATTGCTATGAACAAATAAACATACTCCAAAGCAGCCCTCACTTTAGGAGTTAACATCTGAGAAAATCTTTCTTGTACCCTTATAAACGTCTGCTCTGGATCCATTTCTTTGCTCTGTGAATATGTCTATCTATCAAAATATCTATAACAATTCCATATATATGAATTAGAAATTAAGATTTCGTTTATATAGGCTATAAGATTTTAATTGTTCTGGCTATTATTACGTGTTTAAAGTGGGTGAATTTATGACAAAAGATGTGTTCGGAGATGCAAAGGTTTTAGCTTTGAGCTTTTTTTTTTAGCATTTTGTGACTGTTTCGATGATGGGTCTGATCGGTGGGTTGTTTTCTTCGATGCAAAAGAAATATTGCTGTTGAAAATAAGAAAGTGTTTGCTGTTGTTGGGTCGTGTTTGGATGTACTATACGGGTGCTGTAAAAAAATTTAAAATTTTATAGATAAATAGTAATGCTTTAAATTTTAATAAAAACGACCATTGTAGTTATTTATTTTATTCAATTTTTTTAAAAAAATTAAATCAAATTTTTATTTTGTTCTGACTAAAATATTTTGTAAGTCCATTTATATGTATTAATTAAAACCACTTTTTAGAATATAAAAAATAACTTTTTGCATCAGTTTAGTATATTTAAAATTGAATTATAGAATATTTTTTATATTATTATAATGACTTAACTCTAATTAAAAATTCACCAATATTATTTTTGAATTTTAATCTTTAAATTTTCAAATTCAGCGACGATATCATTGCACTACATAAGTGACGGCATAATAATAATAATAATAATAATAATAATAATAATAATAATAATAATAATAATAATAATAGAAAAAACAATTGTATAAAAAACATTGAATAAAATAAAATAAATGTTAGGACTTTTGGCCATTAACTTGCAATACTTCATTTTCACTACTCTATTGTTGGGTTGTTTCAACAAAATTGACTGCCACTTGTTTTGACCTTGGACTTGCTCTTATGCTTTGTTTGAACAAAAAGAAAAAAATAATAAGAGAAAGCGAAATAGCTAAAGAAAATACATAAAAATGATATATATATATATAGAGAGTGGGAATCCATTTATACATGTATAAAACTAATATGTTTTACCTAAAATTTCAACCATGAATTAAAATACATCTAATGGTTGAAAAATATAGTTATTTTTATTAAGAATTACCTTATTAAAAACCAATGTTCTTACTTCCCTTAATTGTTCTTGCCTATTTTGAAATATAAATACACAATATGAATAAATTGAAATTAATGGTAGATGTATATATAAAGATATTAAAATATTTATTAAAAAAATATACTTAAGTGAAATAGCCATCATTATCACTAGGGGTGAGCAAATGTCGGTTCGATTAAAAAAAAAACTAAAACTGAACTGAATCGAACCTATTTCAGTTTAAATCAAACCGAAATATGGGTTGAACTAAAATTTTTGGTTCGGTTCGGTTATTTTTTTCTTTTTTTGACTTTCTTTTCACTTTTTTAATTTTAAAATTATTTTATTTATATAATTTTACAATATTCTAATAAGATTTATAAGATATATTAAGGTTAATTTTTATATTTATTTTTATTTATTAATTTTTTAAAAAATCAAATAAACCGATTCTCTAAAATATATTTAAATATTTTTTGTTAGGATTTTTTTGGTAGTAAATAATTATATTAAGAGTTTTATATATTTAGAAACTAATATTATTAATAAAATTTAAAATATTAGTAATAAATTAATCAAATCGAACTATAAATATATATAAAAGTTTAGAATATACTAGGAGTTCGGTTCGGTTTGGTTTAATATATTTTTTACTCTAAAATTGAACCGAACTGAACATATTTCGGTTCGATTCGGTTTAAACTGAATTAACATTTTTATTTCTTGAAACCAAACCGAATGCAGAGCAAGAGATGCTAAGCCCATGAATAAAAATATAATTAAAATTATTAATTATAAACCCAATTTTTTAAATG
>CATIWO010186311.1:0-12356 GCA_949673435.1 Macaranga tanarius
TGACCAGAAGTGTCACGATCGTGAAAAGAGGCCCTTTTACTGTTCACTTTGGCCTGCGTTACTCACGATCCCCTCCTCACAGTCATGACCGGATTACTCATGATTGTGAGGCACCCATCATAATCATGAGGAGTCCAAATTACACTCAATCATATTTAAAACAATTATATATCAAGATGCACTTAAGTTAAATTTATAGTAGACTGAGATTCTACCAAAAATAAGTCAACATATACAAATTATGATTCCTCAACCAAAGTATAACACATATATTTTTATCGTTTATAACCTTAATCCCAAACACTCTTTTATATCAAATATATACCAATCATATACAGAAAATATACTGAAAATATCATAAAGTATAATGAAAATATACACAAAGAATATAAAATTTAGCTTATAATTAAGACATACCCAATGTATATCAATTCCTTTATTCCATAACTATGTATACACGGTCAATTCATATAACCAAAAGAATGTATAATCACATATGCACTAGCAAACATTCTTTCAAATGCTCACTAATTATCAATTCAAATGGGAGAGTGTATATATATATATATATATATATATATATATAATCAACAACCAAGGATGCTCACATTACATGATTCCACATTTCAACACTTTGTTTAATATTTGCATTCATCTCAACAATAGAAGATATCATCTCATAAAGATTCACATAAAAGCCAGAACTCAAGCATTCAATATCTCAATCTCATTATTTGCTATCCGGTCGGAACCATTATCACACAATTGCCTCACACTTAGCCAATTTTAGCTTATTTCTCATAATTATAATTTCCATATGTGGCCACATACTGAGACTATCCACCCGGTGCAGCCCCAGATCTCACCCTCATACATCAATTATAGGTAGCTATCTGCCCAGCTCAGCTTTCCATATCTCACAATCATAATTTTCACATGTGGCCACATACTGAGACTATCCGCTTGGCTTAGTCTCAGATTTCACTTTCACACATCAATTATGGGTAGCTATACGCCCAGCTCAGCTTTCCCATATCTCACAATCAATGGAGGCTATATGTCTGGCTCAGTCTCCACTATCACACATATATCTCACAATGTCACCTCTCACTTCAATTTTACATTTATATGAAGCACAACATAACATAACACCACATAATCACATTGAGCTCATATATTATCCCATATCATTACATCACATATCAATACATATCATTACATTTCACACTTTAAATGTACATATAGCATCAATCACATTTCTAATAGAGAAATTCCATCATCTAGTAAGGCAACACATAATATTCTCCCTACATCCAATTACACATCTCATAATACATACATAAATTTCATAGGATGTGCAATTATTACTCAACTTTTAACATACCGTAATATTTACTACATTTCATAGTACAACTCAAGAATCATAACTCATCCAATACACTTAATACTTCATCATAACAATAACTCAATTGCTCAACCTAAATAACATAAAAATAATATACATATGAAACTCATACATCTTTTTCATCCTTATTAGGATTTTATATCAATCGTATATATAGACTATCATTGATATAACCAATGCAATATTAATCCATATTACATCCATTCAACATATCTCATAATACTTAATACTTCACATACAAGACTCAATCATTACAAAATCTTTTCCCTTCTTAACAACATTAATATTTCATTATTATAATTAAGGTCACCACTCATTTAACTCACTAAATATAACAATCATGTAACTTATTCAATTAACCAAAATAACATACATATACATTACAATTATAATATGCAAGAGAAACCAATTGTATATATATTATATTAGTAACTACTTACTGAAAATTCTTCCTAATTTTTAATAAGTAAGCATTTCTCTAGTTGATTATATCTTCCTTGTCCCTTGCAACTCCTACATATAACCATGTATTAAACACACATACAATTCATCATTCTTGTACTTTACTCAATTAGTGCAATCTATTACCTCAATTTGAGATGCTCTAAAATCAATCACACAAATCTTTTGGCTCTTATTTTATTACAGAAGCTATGATTATGAGTTTATTTTAATTTCTAATTCGAATTACTTAATTTAGATATGTATATATATATATAATAATTTATGAATTTTTGAACACTCATAGGTCGTACAAGTAATCAGAGTGAGCAATAAAATGTCGAGCTCTATTAGATCATCATAACGACAGATTCAGTTCAAACTCAAAGCATAAAGGTTGTATAGGACTCCTTAATGTTTCTAGGGCATTAAACTTTGCTAAATTTAGAGGTCTACAACTCATGTTATGCTAAACATTCTAAGACAGAAAAATCCTGAGATAGAGCACGAATTTTCCTCTTAATAAAACCTAATTCCAAATAATAAAAATACATGCATAAACTTACTAATTTCAATCTTCAATCCCTCTAGATGGAATCAAGTTCCTAAAGCTCTTGTGAATTGATTAGAAACTAGATCAAAATTCTCTAAATTTTTTAAGAATCATTAACCCCTTCTATTCAAAATTCTCTACTCAATCCTCACTATACATATATACACACACTTGGACATAATTTCAACCATAAACTTATATACACACTTGCACACATACTTAGTTAAAGATAATTCTAGATAATTATGGATATTTATCACCAAAATATCCATTTTGCTCCTTAGTGGAGTGTGAGTATTACACATTGATTCATAAGCTTCATGTAGGTCATTCTAATCCAACTTTCCTTACAATTAAGCCCTTATCCATATTTCATAAACACGCTTAATCTTAATTTAGCTTTACCCCTTTATACTATATAAAATGAAATGCGTTATGCATAATTATAAATTATAATTAAATTGTGGATGTTACATTTCTCCCCTCCTAAAAAAAATTCATCCTCGAAATTGATAACCCAATCATTCAACAAGGTATCTTAAACTCAATTTCTCTTGAACATTAATGCATAAGCTATCATCATGTCTTCTGATATCTGAATTGTGCTCTTCAACTATTCACCTCAAATCTCTGTCAAGTACATTAGATGAAGGTACTTCATACAGTTTCATAATTCACAGTATCATGCTTCTATATATATATGTAGCAATTTAATAATAAAATCCATTATTATCTTTTCCTATTCCCATTTCAGTATCGTAATAAATGTAAATCTTCTGTAGGGCTTGATGTTCCGCTTCCGTGTAATAAACTCCTCCATATCTTTCTTCATTGTTAGCCACTAGTAAGAAAGTTTTGAACCTCAATATTTTCTTGATTTAACACTTTCTGATAAAATATGCTTCAAATTTTTGTGATCAATGGACATTAAAAATGATTCACCATATAACTATTGACTTCAGTTCTTTAAAAGATAAATAATAGTAGCTAATTCTTAATTTATGTGTCGGATAATTCACCTCACAAAATCATAACTATTCAAATATAGTTTATTTTTTCATATTTTACAGTCATACAATCTTGTTTCTTGTCTTGAAGTTTTGATATAACCATTAAACTTCTATTCCCAGTTGATAATACAAGCATATAAACAATAGTAATCGCTTTCTATAACTCTTCAATACTTCGTTAGCAAGCTTCATTCCACTTCCTTTAAAATTTTATACCCAAACAAAGTAATTTTCTTATCCCATAATTTATTTTTGCTGAGGTAACATGCGACTGTATTTCCCATAATTCCCTAAAAGGCTATTTGGCATACTCTTTTTAGCTTAATAGATGAATAGAAATATCATCAAATAGAACAATCACAATTGTTCCAAATATTATTAAAAAAACTTGTTCAGCGATGACATAAACACGACTAATATTTTAATCAATCCCACCGGCATAATTGGAAATTTATAATATCCACATCTAATTCTGAAGGTTATCTCGAAAATAAAATTTTCTACCACTCAAAGTTGCCAATATCACAGTCAAATTTATTCTTCAAAACACTGTAGCATCTTTTAATCACTCAAGCAAATCTTCATTGAGATGTTACTTAATTATTTATAGTCATCACATAACTACACACCATCATCTTTTTCCTATAGAAACTGAATTAATGTCTCTGTAGTGTATTGTTCAATTCGTCAATTATCTCCTTCAGTCCTTTTTGTTTCATTCATGTTATTTTGTATAGAGTAAACAATATCGATGCTACCCTTGGTGTAATTTCAATTTCAAATCTACCTCCCGGTATTAAAGTAATTACTAATAATTCATCCCAAAACATATTAAGAAATTCTTTAATTATAAATTCACCCATTACCCTTGAATTAATCTTCATTGAATCTTTAATTTTAACTAAATAAGATTCATACCCATTTCAAATCTCATGTGATGCAATTACAGCCGAAATCAAACAACCATACATAGTTTCTATCTTTCTCTTCCCCAGAACATCTATATCTACCTCTTTTATGTAATAAGTCACAATGATATCATGATTTTATACCCAATCGTCTCTCGAAAATAATATTAATCCTCTTTCCAATTTAATAACTATTTAAGTACGTATACTAATCATATTATTTACTATTATGAAATAGAATCTTATTATAAAATTCACTACCATAACATTCCAGCATGCACAAAAACACATATACCATGTTTTACCAATCCAAGTGTGCCATGAATACGTAATGCATACTCATATAAATGATCATGTAATTTCAAAATCTAAATCGATCACCACAAAATGCATAATAAATAATATAATAAAATGTACCCATATTTTTATCTGATGTTGCAGGAGCTCCACTCTGTATGACAACATATTCTCTTATTTACCTTTGAAGTTGATCATCAAGTTTAATTGGTGATGAAGTACCAACTCTTCTTTTCTTAATCTCTTCCACTTGGTCTACCACTATTTTGAGATATTTCTTTTCTAGTACCACTTTGTTCAGTTAATTAAGTTTTCTCAACAATTTTTTTTAATGGACGATCTTGAAGAAAATGGCCTGGTTCCCTACAGTAATAGCATATCCTTGGCTTAGGACTCCAGTATTCACCTGAATGTCTTTTACCACAATTGTTGTACTTTAGAACCAATGTATCATGCATAGATTCACCAATGCCCTTTTGTTTATCAAATTTTCTAAATCTTTTATTATTCACTTCCCTCATTGATTGATTAGACTGTCGCACATCACATTCTTCATAGTCACTTTGCTGATAACCAGAGTTTTTAGAAAATAAATTTCTACTAGTTAGAATTAAATCAATAAATTCACCTGTAGTTTTCTTCTTTTTAGCTTCTAAAGTTTTCTCTTCCTTAATGGCTTTTTCAGCACATAGTGCAGTCTCCATATAATCTTTGTATGTTCTAAGTATCATTCTTTTTCTGATCTCTAAATTCAATCTTCTCTTAAATCTTCTCCGCTTCATCTTGTTTGTAGTCACCTCTTCAGGAGTATACTTTGATAATCTCCCAAATTGCTCTTCATAAGCAGAAAAATAAATCATTTTGCTTTAGTTCTAAGAATTCAATTTTATTTTTGTCTACATATTTGTCTGAAATGTATTTCTTGGCAAATGCTCTCAAAACGTCTACCCAGGTCCATATCATTGGTACATTTTCACTTCCTAGTACTGTTGCCCACCAGTTTAAGGCATCTTGTTCCAACATTGACATGGTATAGCTTACTTTCTTTTCATCAGTATAGTCAAATCATTCTAAAATTCTTTCTATATTAAATAACCATTCTTATGCTGCTGTAGAATCAGTAGTACCTGTGAAAACTTTTGCACCCTGCTCTTTTAGCTTTTTATAATTTCCATTGACATTATTATATGTTTGCTTTTGACTCATTATTCTTATCACTTAATCAAATCCCTATATACAAGAATGTACAACTTGTGAAGGGGTTGGAAATGAAATTATTCAAGTTCATGTTAATGCATACGTATGTATTTGTTTCTAAATTAACTCTGATGATTCATTTGGGCCAGTACGAGATGCATTGCATACTCCTATCCTGAAACCTTTCAACACATATCAACTATATGTAACTCTTGACTTATACATGGCATGCCATGTATGCATTATGTTCTCGTGCCTAAGAGAACCTAATCCTAGCTCTAATACCACTAAATGTAACACTCCCAACATTACACTTAAACACATGGCACAATCAATTTTTTTTTCATAAAATAACATATATTTCACAAATTAACATTGATGTCCTTACTATCACTTATAATATTCTACAAGTATGCTTTCTCACAATAGAACTTCCTAATACATATTAAGAAGTTTGAGTACAGACATCAGGCATAAATGATAGTAACATCTACTTATATATACACCGGACTCATCACTAGCCTACCTGGTATTTCTACTGCATGTAGACATTGACTCAACTATCAATTACCTTGAAAAAATTAGATATAAAGGGGTGAGCTTGCTACTCAGTAAGTAATTACTAATATAGATACATATATTAGCTTCTCAAGAACTAATTAAGCTAAGCATTAAACTCACGAATATATTCAAGGATTAATTAGCAAAGATAGACATATCAAACCCTTTTAACTTCCTTAAATAACAACAACCAAGTTCACGCCTTTTATAATGCTTCATATATAGTCTAAACTCAAGCTTTAAATATAACTTCAAAGTGTATTATGACTATAAACTTAAGAATTTTAATCATAATAAGATGATGAGGCCAATTAAGAACCATAAGATTAAGCTATTACAAAGTGCCTCGTGCCCCTCACGGTCTGCCCTCACGATCGTGACTAGAAATGTAACGATCATGAGCAAGCTCTCATGATCATAAGAAGAGGCCCTTTTACTGTTCACTTTAGCCTATGTTGCTCATGATCCCCTCCTCACGGTCGTGACTAGATTGCTCATGATAGTGAGGCACCCATCACAATCGTGAGGAGACCAAATTACACTCAATCATATTTAAAAAAATTATATATCAAAATGCACTTAAGTTAAACTTATAGTAGACTGAGATTCTACCAAAGTGAAGTCAACATATACAAATTATGATTCCTTAACCAAAGTATAACACACATATTTTTATCATTCTTTAATCCCAAACACTCTCTTATATCAAACATATACCAATCATATCTAGAAAATATACCGAACATATACATAAAGTATATTAAAAATATACACAAAGTATACAAAATTTAGCTTATAATTAAGACATACCCAATGTATATCAATTCCTTTATTCCACAACTATATATACATGGTCAATTCATATAACCAAAAGAATGTATAATCATATATCCACTGGCAAACATTCTTTCAAATGCTCACCAATTATCAATTCAAGTGGGAGAATATATATATATATATAATCAACAACCAAGGATGCTCACATTACATGATCCCACATTTCAACACTTTATTTAAAATTTGCATTCATCTCAATAATAAAAGATAGCATCTCATAAAGATTCATATAAAAGCCGTAACTCAAGCATTCAATACCTCAATCTCATTATTTAGTATTCGGCCGAAACCATTGTCACACAATTGCCTCACACTTAGCCAATTATGGCTTATTTCTCACAATCATAATTTCCACATATAGCCACATACTGAGACTATCCGTTTGGCTCAGTCCCAGATCTTATCCTCACACATCAATTATGGGTAGCAATTCACCTGGCTTAACTTTCCCATATCTCACAATCATAATTTTCACATGTAACCATATACTGAGACTATTCACCTGGCTTAGTCTCAGATCTCACTTTCACACATCAATTATTGGCAGCTATCCATCCAGCTCAGCTTTCCCATATCTCATAATCAGTGGAGGCTATCCGCTTGGCTCAGTCTCCACTATCATATGTATATCTCACAATGTCACCTCTCACTTCAATTTCACATTCACATAAAGCACAATATAATATAACACCACACAATCATATTGAGCTCACATATTATCATATATCATCATATCACATATAGAGCTCACATATTAATACATATCATCACATTTCACACTTTGAATGTACATATAGCATCAATCACATTTCTAATAGAAAAATTCCAACACCTAGTAGGGCAACATATAATATTCACCCCACCTCTAATTATACATCTCATAATATATATATATATATATAAATTTTACAGGATGTGCAATCATTAATCAACTTTTAACATACCATAATATTTACTACATTTCATAGTACAAAGAGTGATGATTATAAGCATGATGAGCATGTATGTGTAGTAAGGAAGCTCATATTGTCATCAAAATATGGGGATAATACTCAGCGCCATAAACTCTTTCGCACTAGATGCACAGTGTATGGGAGTTTATTTGATCTCATTATTGATAGTGGAAGCCAAGATAACATCATAGGTAGGAATGTTGTAGAAAAGCTAAATTTGGCAATCGAAGTGCATCAGAACCCATACACTATTAAGTGGATTAAGGAAGTTAGTGGCATTAGAGTGAATGAACGTTGCAAGGTGCCATTTTCTACTGGCAAGTATAGTGATGAGATGTACTGTGATGTAGTAGATATGGATGCTTGTCATAAATTATTTAAGAGTATTTGTCCGTATGATGTTGATGCCAAACATTTAGGCAGGAACAATGTGTATCAGTTGGAGAAAGATGGAGAGAGGTACACCACAGTTCTATTTATGCATGGACCATTTAAATGTGTATCAGTTGGAGAAAGAAGGAAGAACCAACCCAAAGCTTTAAAATCAGAGTAAAGGAACTTTCTAACTATTATGCATGGACCATTTAAATTTACAAGGGATTGCAAGGAGACGTGAGATGCACTTATTGGTGGTAAAGGGAGAGGAAGTTAGTAAAGATGTAGAGGCTCATCAAATTTTAATAGAGGTGCATAGTTTGTTAGAGGAATTTAAGGATATGGTTCTTGATGATTTGCCTACATTACTACCTCTTCTATATGACATACAACACCATATTGATTTAGTGCTTAGGGCTACTTTACCAAACCTGCCTAAAGAGAATGAGATTTTGAGAGAGAATGTGGAAGAGTTATTGAGTAAAGGACACATTCAAGCTAGCATGAGCCCATGTGTAGTTCCAACATTATTGACACCTAAGAAGGATAGAAGTTAGTGAATATGTATTGATAGTAGGGCGATCAACAAAATCACCATTGGCTATAGGTTTTCCATTCCAAGGTTGGATGATATGTTTGATCAGTTGAGTGGATTGGTTGTATTTAGTAAAATTGATTTGAGGAGTGGATACCATTAAATTAGAATCCATTTTAATGATGAGTGGAATACAGCATTCAAGACAAGGGATGAGTTATATGAATGGCTAGTCATGCCTTTTGGACTTACAAATGCTCCTAGTATGTTCATACGACTTATGAATTAGGTACTACAAACTTTTTTGGGAAAATTTATGGTTGTTTACTTTGATGACATTTTGATTCATAGTAAGTTTTGGGAAGAGCATGTAGAGAATCGTAGGTAGGTATTTAAGGTGTTGAGAGAAAATAAGCTATATACTAATTTGAAGAAGTACATTTTTATGCAAGATAGCTTATTATTTTTTTGGTTATATGGTGAGTAGAGAGGGGCTCAAAGCAGATGAGGAGAAAGTGAGGGCTATTGGAGAGTGGCCTACCCTAAAAAATATAAGTAATGTGAGAAGTTTCTATGGGTTAGCAACTTTCTATAGGCAATTCATCAAACACTTTGGTAGCATTGTTGCTCCTATTACTGAGTGTTTGAAGAAAGGAAAATTCCATTGGGGTGAGGAGCAAGATAGTAGTTTTGCTTTGATTAAGGAGAAGTTGAGCACAATGCTTATCTTAGCATTGCCTGATTTTGACAAGTTATTTGAGATGGAGTGTGATGTTAGTGGAGTGGGTGTTAAGGCTATTTTATCCCGAGAAAAGAGACCGGTAGCTTTCTTTAGTGAGAAGTTGAGTGAAGCTAAGCGATAGTGGGCTACATATGATAAAGAATTTTATACGGTTATGAGGGCTTTGAAGAGTTGGGAGCACTATCTCATAGCTAAGGAATTCGTTCTTTATACTAATCATTAAGTTTTAAAGTATTTGAGCACTTAAAAATCGAGTAGAAGTGATATGCACGCTAGGTAGTCGGCTTATATAAAGAAATTTTCTTATAAGCTTATTCACAGGGTGGGGTAGCAGAATAAGGTGGCGGATACCTTGAGTCGACGTATGGCTTTGATAAGGACTTTAAGTGTAAAGATAGTGAGTTTTGAGGTGTTGAAGGAGTTGTATATAGAGGATGAAGATTTCAAAGAGGTTTAGGCTAATTATGTGCTTAAGTAACTTTGTGATGACTTCTACATTCATGATAGTTTTCTCATGAAGGGTGGGCAACTTTATCTTCCTTACATATCTCTTCGTGAGAAAGTTATTAGAGATTTATATAGTAGTGGTTTAGCGGGACATCTTGGAAGGGATAAGACCATTGAAGTCATGAAGAAGAGGTACTATTAGCCTAAATTGAGGAGGGATATGACTAACATTGTGGCTATATGCTATATATGTCAAATGGCAAAGGGTCAAACACAGAACACTGGATTGTACATGCCATTGCCTGTTCCCAATGCTATATGGGAGGATCTTTCGATAAATTTTATATTGGGTTTACCTCAAACTCAATAAAGTATGTTGTGGTGGACATATTTTCAAAGATGACACATTTCTTGCCATGTAAAAAGATTATAGATGCATCTTCTATAACCAAACTATTCTTTAAGGAGGTTGTAAGGTTGCATGGGGTACCAAAGGCTATCACAACCATTCGTGATTCTAAGTTCTTTAGTCACTTTTGGATGACTCTTTGGAAGTTGTTCGATTCATCCTTAAATTTCAGTAGTACGGCACATCCACAGATGGATGGATAGACGGAGGTAGTTAATAGGACATTAAGGAATCTTGTGAGGAGTATTTACATGGATAGACTAAAGCAATGGGACTTTGATATAGCACAAGCGGAGTTTACCTACAATAATACTATTTATAGTGCTACAGTTAGATCTCCATTATCTGTTGTGTACATGAAGTGTCCTAACTATGCTTTGGATTTGGTAAAGCTTCCAAAGGTTCCAAGTCTTAGTATAGCAGCTGGTGATCTAGCAAAATAAGTATAAGAGGTACAAACAGATGTTAAGCACAAGCTCGAGAAAGCTAATGCAAAGTACAAGACAAAGGCAGACAAGCATAGACAGTTTAAGGTGTTTACTAAAGGAGATTAAGTGATGGCATATATTAGTAAAGCAAGGATGCAAGGTGGGCATAGCAAGCTTCAACAAAAGAAGTATAGACCATACAAGATTATCAAAAAGATCAACGATAATGCTTATGTGGTGGATTTGCCTATGTAGATGGAGATTTCAAAGACCTTCAACATTGTAGATCTTATATTGTTCCAACCTTAAATGAGCCTTGGATATCTAGAAAATTACTCGAGGATGAGTTCTTTACAAGTGGAGGTAACTGACATAGGGCGTAATCTTTAGGAGTGTATCGGGATTTAGCTATATTTAGTTTTGAATTTTATTTTTAATTATCTAGTTATTAGAGATAATTATTTAATTGGGGATAATTATGTATTTATTTTAGTTTTCTAAATTAATTAGGATTAATTATTTAGAGTTTTATTTTATTATTATTCTAGTTTTCTAGTTTAATTAGGATTTTAGCTAGTGTTGAGAGATTGTACTATAAATATATACTTTAGGGTTTTGGTTTGTAGAGACTATTATTCATTTTTATTAATTAAATAAAAAGCTTTTGCTTTGTTTTCTTTGGATTGAGAATTAAATCTCTAGATTTGAGATTTATGTATTTCAATAATCAAATATGTTTTAATTATTCATATTACAACATTATATTTTTGTTTACCGACACATTTGGCCCTTATTAAACGGATAGAATAATAACTGTTTAAAATATCCAGTTTGGTTCTTGTAATTTTAATATTTTTTAACACTTATAATTTTAAATCTTAATAAATAAATCAATATAATTGCTAAAATAATCCAATTAAATTTATTAAAAGTTTTTAAAATTAAGTATATTTTTAATTTTTTATCTGATTAAAATATAGGTCATTTATTTCTAATAAGTTAATATATATATATATATTGTGTGTGTGTGTGTGTGTGTGCATGTGTGTGTGTAATTGTTTATTAAATATTTATAAAATTAAAAAATATGAATGAAAAATAATATATGAAAAATGTCAACTAAGATGCATGAGCTATTTAATAAATGAAATATAATAAATCATATCCACCCATATAAATTTTATCATATTTATATAAACATATTTATAATTGTTTTTAAGAAGTGCTTTATATAATTTATAATTGTAATTGTATATCT
>CATIWO010186330.1:0-14855 GCA_949673435.1 Macaranga tanarius
ATTTCCTCCCATTTCTTGCCATATCAAATAACTTGCACAAACCAAAGATAATATTACAAGTTTCATATATAAGAGAACTAATATATATATATACACATTATATTAGTAAACATTTACAATCAGCACTTCTCAATCAATTCACAATTATTAGTCTCATTTGCCTTGCCGATGGACACTTAGCCAATCGACACAATATTATTCAAACTTGTCGATGGACACTTAGCTAATCGACATATCAACATTTCTCACTATCGATGGTCACTTAGCCAATCGACATATCACATTTCACACTGTCGACGATCATTTAGCCAATCGACTTAATCATATTTCACACTGTCGACAGTCACTTAGCCAATCGACTTAATCATATTTCACATTGTTGACTGTCACTTAGCCAATCGACTTAATCATATTTCATACTATCGATGGTCACTTAGCCAATCGACTTAATCATCACACATTATAGCCACATTTAATCACAACATAACATCATGTATACTCAATGGATCAATCTCAAGTTTATAATACATACACACATACAATCATAAAATATCATCACATTTAATGTTTACTACATTCAATCATATTCCTTATAACAAATACATCAACCTCACTCTAGTATGCAATTATTAAGCACATAGTAGCATACTATAATATTATTACATTCCATATCACAACTCAATATTCATAATTCATCCAATATACTCATTTTCTCAATCTCAATCACCCACAAGTGATAACAAGTATAATTCTTTCATTTTATTCATTATCAATATGGATTTATATCATTCATATATATTTCTTAATTTATCAATTACTAAGATAAGATTAATATTCAATTAATAATATTACATATTATTTCATCTTATTCATCATATAATAATAACTACTTACCTCAAGTGCTTTTCAACTTTAAATAAGAAGAGTTTCTTTAGTTGGTTGCTTTTTCCTTGCCTTTTGTAGCTCCTACACATATTCACATATCAAACACACATTCAACACATCACATATGTTCTTAAACTTAACTTGTATAATCTATCACCTTAAATTTGATATGTCCAAATTTCATGTACACAAATCTTATGGCTCCCATTTTAATACAAAAGTTAGGACTATGTATCTATTTTCATTTTTAGTTAGAATTACCCAATTTGGATATGTATAGAATTAATTATGAATTTTTAAACACTAACAAGTCATACAACAAATTAGAGTGAGCAACAAAATATCGAGCTCTGTTAGACTCTCTTAGAAATAGATTCAGCTCAACATCAAAATATAAGAGTTGTAGAGGACTCCTAAAGTTTATAAAACATCACAATTTTCTTAATTTGAAGGTCTAAAACTCTAGATATCACCATTTAACTAACACATAAGAAAATTTATAAACTAGCCTACATACTGCTACTGGCATGTTTGATGCATGAAATTCATGATGCTCTCAATAATCATAAACATATCCTATGATCACTAAATTCATATAAACTTTATATATATGAGTCTACTTCCAATTCCAATTAGAATTACTCAAATCAGACATGTATATAATTTATTATGGATTTTTTATTAAATTCAGGAAAAACAGAGCTGACAGTAAGAGCAAGAAAATGTCGACCCCTACTAGACAGTTTTAACAACAAAATCAACTCAGGCTCAAAACACAAAAGTTGTAGAGGACTCTTTGAAATTTTCAGAGAATTTGACCTTGCTTAAATCAGAGCTATGCAACTCAAGCTATAATAAAAAAAATTAAGACTAATGCAAATGAAAAAATAGAATACGAATTTACAACATCAAAACCTAACTTCAAATAACCAAAAATAAATGTATAACTTACCAAAATGATGCTCCAATAGCTTATAATAGCTTATAGACCTTCTATAGCTTTCCAAAACCCTTGCTAGATGAGTAGAAAATTATTAAAATCGCCCAAAACCTCTCAAAATCACTCTTCTTCTACTTAATAAATTCTCTACACACTCCACTACACACAAACACATATAACAAGCCACCAATCAAAATTCACCACCATATATTGCCTTAGGTGTCCTCTAACATAAATGCTAACTTATCATCCAAATAAAATAATACTAATAATCTTAATTAAATATACATAAATATCACTAAAATATCACTCTAGCTCCTTAATGAAATGGGATAATTATATAATACCCTACAACTTCCTGTTGTGACAAATCATTCCAAACTTTCTTAACAAATAGATCTCTCTCTACCAATATAGACATACCCAAACTCCAATTAAGTCTACTATCTATGATGCATAAAATGCAACATATGATATCGAAACAGGTATTAAAAAAGGAGGGTGTTACACAAGATGTGATTTCATAGGCACCTTTTTGAATGTATTTCATAAATCAAATATTTCAGAAACTAAATTCTCATGTGTATAGCTCAAAATGAACTTAATACTATATGGTTCTGGATAACTAGAATATACATAATTGCAAATAACGTATAAGAAATTATTAAACATCAATCATTTGTAAAATATAAATATATATCATATATCATATATGCAAAACTAGTGTTATACTAATATCCACTCACCTGTTAAGATAACTAAAACTTCTAGCTGGGTGGAGCTGTACTATGATCTATGCCCGATGATGCTTTTCTACCTAAATTAAGAAATAGGAAGTACTATATCAAGAAAATCCTGAGCCTATCATTTAAGAATCAAATGCATAACTTTATGAGCTTACTATCTCAATTCTACTTAACTTAGTTGATATATGGTAGGTTGGTATGGTTTCAGGGCTCGGAAGGGCCAATGAGGTGCCTTCTCAGTGCATTGAGGCTCCTCCTCAGTGCTGAGGTGCCTCCTTAGTGCTGACATACCTCCTCAGTGCTGAGGCGTCGTCTGATCAACCCGAAATTGCTAAAAATGTTAAAACAGTCTCGTTTAAGCGTAAAAACACTAAAAATCAATCCTAATCAATTCCAAATACTATTTTTAACATTATAGGGGTCTGTTTTTGATAAACCAATGCTTAAAACTCAATACAAACTCAAAATATCAAAATTTTACAAATTAAAAGCTTGAAAATTGATTTAAGTTTACTTACCAAAATTCTTGTATATACATCTTGAATTTGCAAAAAGAAACCTTAAAGTTGTTATTTAATTATTGATGAAAGAAAAGAAATAGTGATTAAAAAGAACGAAGAGAAAGAAGCATGGAGACGAAGAAGTTGACGAAAGAAGAAGAAGAAGAAGGTAAGTATTCTTTTTTTTTTTAAACAAATAACCATTTTTATCCCTCAAGTTACCATAATAACTTAGTAGGTCCTCAAAACTTATTTCTAATACTATATAGTCCATAAATCTATCTATAACCCAGTTAATTTCTAGGGTAGGGTATTACAATTCTCCCCTACTTAAGAAATTTCATTTCCAAAATTTACATACCTATGAGAAAAATAAATGGGGATATTGAATCCGTATATCTTCTTCTCTCTCCCATGTTACTTTCTTCTTAGAATGTTTACTCCATAAAACTTTAACCAATGGAATCACTTTATTCCTCAAAACTTTCTCTTCTCTTGCTAGGATCTCTATGGGCTCTTCTTTATAGGTCAAATATTCCCTTAATTCTATTGGCTATGGTTACAGTATATAGGAGGATCACTGCTAGTCTATAAGTGACATGGAAGACGTCATGAATCTTAGATAATTCTTGTAGTAATGCTAGTCTACAAGTGATAGGCCTAAGTTTTTCTATAATTTCATACGGCCAAATATATCGAGGACTTAACTTCCCGCGCTTCCCAAAATGCACAATACCTTTCCATGGAGAAATTTTTAGAAAGACCTTCTCCTTAATTGCATACTCAATATCTTTCTGTTTTAAATCTGCATAGCTCTTTTGTTTATCTTGAGCAGCCTTTAAATAACTCCTAATCAATTGTACCTTATCTGTAGTCAATTGTAAGATCTTCGAACCTACTAGCTTCTTTTCTCCCGCTTCATCCCAATACACTGGAGTCCTACATTTTCTTTTGTATAGCACTTCATAGGGTGCTATGCCAAGGCTAACATGAAAATAATTATTGTATGTAAACTTTATTAAAGGCATATATTTTTCCCAACTTCTCTTGAACTCCATTACATATGCTCTAAGTATATCTTTCAATATTTGAATAGTTCATTCAGATTGTCTATCAGTTTGGGGATGAAAAGAAGTACTAAACTTTATCTTAGTACCCATAGCATGCTGCAAACTAGGCTAGAATCTTGACGTAAATCACCGATCTCTGTCAGATACTATAGAAATTGGAGCACCATGAAGTATTACCACTTCATTCACATAAATTTTTGCTAGTTTCTATAAGGAATAATCCATCTTTATTGGCAAGAAATGTGCTGATTTAGTAACCGATCCACAATTACCCATACAGAGTAATTTTCAATTTACATTCGGGGTAAACCATAAATAAAATTCATTGTGATGTGTTTCCACTTCCACTCAAGAATAGGAAGTGGTTGAAGTGTTCTAGAAGGATATTGATGTTCTACCTTAATTTGTTGGCACACAAAACATTTTGCCACGAAATCTGCTATTTCCTTTTTCATACCTTGCCACCAATAATTTTCTCTAAGGGTTCAATACATTTTTGTACTACCAGGGTATATTAATTAAGTTGCACAATGAGCTGTTTCCATTATTTCCCTTTTAAAAGTTTCTTCATTAAGCACACATAGTCTATTTCCCAACATCAAAGTTTCATCATCCTTAAGAGAAAAATCTGTACGAGTGCCATTCTTCACTTCATTGATGATTTTGATCAAGTATTGGTCTTGGACTTGGGCTCTCTGCACCCTTTCATCTAGTACATGTCTCACTCTTAAAGTAGCTAACAATGCTCCTGAATAACTCAATGAGAAATCTACTCTTAAAGATCACATATCTAAGAGAAAAGAAAGTCTTACAGCTTTTATATAAGCCAAACTATTATAAGATCTTCGACTGAGTGCATCTGTTACTTTATTAGCTTTCCTAGGATAATATTCGATAGTGCAGTTGTAGTCCTTAAGTAATTCAAATGCCTTAGATTCAACTCTTTTTGAGAGAGTAGATATTTTAAACTTTTATGATAAGTGAATATTTAGCACTACTCTCCATACAAATAATGTTAGGTTTCGGGTCACAGTCACGCAATGAAAAATAAAAATTAGACACCCAAAAACCCTCACGGGATCTAAGTAGTTCGATTAGATTAATTAAAACTGAGTCTGGAATCTTATTAAGACGAGTTCAAAGGCAAGATTGTAGGAAGGAAGAGAGGAGGTTCACTCTGGTGACATCCTACCTCAAGCTTTTCATTTTCTTCTATCGGAATATAGACACAACTAAAGAGCAACATTCTCTATCAGTGTCCACACAAATAGTACAACCAAAAATGATATGGTGTGCTAGCACCTTCCTCTCTATTTTTCTCTCTCTATGTTTCTTTCTTAAAGAACATGTGTATTTATGAATAATGATGTGCAGCCACTATATAACCCTATATGTGATATATATATATATATATATCCACATCAATTAGGGTTTTTTAGTAGTCTTTCTCAAATACCAAAACTCCTTTTTTAGTTTATAATAATCTATACATCTATATTCATATATATATCCCAAAATTATTTTAAATATATATATAAATATATTTTTCCTTTTAAATTTAATTATGGTAACTATTACCATAAATAAATTATAACTATTTACACATAAGAGAGATAACTATCTTATTGGGTTGATAATCCCAATATTCGTTTTGGGCCTGTTCTAAGTGTGTGACCCTGTAGGTTCACACAACATTGGCAGTGGGTCTCCAATCTCATTTGTAGTCCACAAGTCATAAGTGGCCTCTAGCAAGACATTATGACTCCCCAAGGCATGTGAAGGTCCGTAATCTGACATAACCTATTTTACAATAAATATTACAATCCTTTTTATCACATGATATCTTTGATTGAACATAAGGCATGGTTTATGTCATCCTTAATAATTCAATCACATTATTTTTCGATCTTAATTAAACTGAAATTGAGAACTCCTTATCAATTAATTTCAAGTATAACCATGTATTTATATTCAGTCTAATTTATCAAGGGGCCTTTAGACATCTTTCTCGTTATCAGTGAGGGACAAATTTCTTCTTGATCACTCATATTCCTCACATGATTTATTTTATATCCAACAACAAACTATTACATCATCCTATTAAAGATAACATTAGAATGTGTCAAAGTATAAAACTCATCATGCAGGACTCTATGATGATCTTAAGTCAGAGGACTAACATAATATTATTGTAATGAGAATAACTTATGACATTTATCCATTTAGTGTTCTCATTTTAAGTCAATCCAATGATCCTATGCACCTATAACTTGACTTTGTATACCTTATACATGATCAGTAAAATATGATCGTCAGTCAACCTCATACTAGTATTCGTTCATTATTTTTCCATAATAATGACTGACTGGGGATGATTTAGAATATAACTCATTTTCATCTAAGAGTTTTACTATCAAGTCACACATTTGATGATCTTATATAGAATTAATTATTCATGGAATTCAATAGAGTCAATATGAAAAATGCATATTTATTATAATGTAAAATTGACGAAGTCATAATATGGCCATAATACAATTGGCCTAGGGCACATCACTAACAAATAATGCCTCCAAGCCTTTCAAGCAAAGACTACTGCCGCCAATTCTAAGTCATGGGTCAGGTAATTTAATTCATAAAGTCGAAGTTGTCTAAATACATAAGCTATCACCTTTTCATGCTGCATCAATACACAATGTAGCCCTTTTCTCGAAGCATCACTATACACCACATAGCCTCCATTACCAGAAAGAAAAGTAAGAATAGGTGCTGATATTAAACAGGCCTTAAGTTTTTTGAAACTTTCTTAGCATTTGCTAGTCCATTCAAACTTAATATTTTTTCTGAGCAATTTAGTCATAGATAATGTAATAATGGATAAATCTTAAACAAAGCGACTTTAATATCTTACTAACCCTAAGAAACTATTAACTTTAGTAGGATTAGTTGGGGGCTTCCAATTAACCCCTGCCTTAGGATCTACAAGAACTTCTTCTGCAAAAATAACATGTCCCAAGAAAACTACTCGATCAAGTTAAAATTCACACTTACTAAATTTGGCATATAATTAATTATCCCTTAAAATCTGTAAGACAATTCTCAAATATTTTTCATGAGCTTCATTACTGCTTGAATACACCAATATGTCATCTATGAATATAATAACAAATTTATCCAGATAGGGTCAAAACGCTATGTTCATAAGGTCCATAAAAGCAGCTGGAGCATTAATCAACCCAAATGGCATCATAAGGAATTCATAATGTCCATGCCGGGTTCAAAAAGTTGTCTTAGGCACATCTACTTCTTTGATCATTAATTGATAATGCCCAGACTGCAAATCAATTTTAGAGAGCACTTTAGCACCTTGAAGCTGATCAAAAAGATCTTCAATGCGAGGCAAATGGTACTTATTCCATATCGTCAATCGATTGAGTCATCTGCAGCCTATGCATAATTATAAAGTACCATCCTTCTTCTTCACAAATAATACTAGAGCTCCCCATGGTGAAATACTAGGCCTTATAAAACCTTTATCCAAAAGCTCCTATAATTGAACCTTTAACTCCCTTAAATCGGTTGGAGTCATTCTATAACATGCTTGTGAGATAGGAGCTGTACTTAGTTACAAGTTAATAGAGAACTTAAGCTCTCTATACAGAGGTAAGCTAGGAAGCTCTTCCAAAAATACATCAAAAAACTCACAAACGACTGGAATATCCACTATTTTAGGTTCCCTTAATTCCTTATCAATAACATAGGCTAAATATGCTTGATACCCCTTCTTAAGCAATTTCTCAACTACAATAGTAAAAATTACACAAGATGGAAAAAGATGATGTTCACCATGAAAAGTGAGCTTAAGCTCTCCAGGTCACCTAAAGTTCACTAATTTCTTAAAAAAAATCTATTGTGGCATGATAGCGGGATAACCAATCCATACCTAAAATAGCATCAAATTCCTGAAGAGGCAAAGGGATTAAATCTACTAACAGCTGTTGGTCCTTAGTTTAACTATACATTCTCGATACACTTATTTACACACAATAGGGCTACCAATAGGAACGCTAACCACTAAAGCCTTATCTAATAAATTCCTTTGTTTATCAAAATGACGAGTAAATGAAAATGATATGAAAGAATGTGTGGAGCCTGGATTAATAAGAATATATGCATCTTTATCCATGATAGATAACATACCAGTTACAACCTCTAGAGATGTTAGTGCCTTTTGCTGCGTCATAGCAAAAATTCTAGTTTGGGTATGTAGCCTACCAGTCTCCGTACCTTATCTTAGCTGAATGGAAGATATAGCTCCACTAGGCCTACTAGTGCTTGCATCTCCTCCTACTATAGGCCTACCTTGAAATTAGGTTCTACCACCTGTTTGACTCCTGGGTGCATTAGATCTATGCCCAGAACTAGTTGGCTGATTTAAATGAGGACATTCTCTCTTAAAGTGACCAATCTTTCCACACAAAAAGCATCCACCAGTTCACATTTTACATTCACCTTTGTGATGTCTACCACAGACTGAGCATAGAGGTTGAAACCTTTGTCGAGCTCTTGAACCTTGCACACCCATAAAACTACCCATCGACCGCTGCACTGTACTCTAACTTGCTTGCTTTGATTTTGTATAGGAACTCCTACCCAAACTAAGACCAGTTTTATTCTGAAATGCACTACCTCCTTTCTTAGTAAACCTATTATCAATATTATAGAAAGAACTCTGACTGTGCTTCTGATTTTTTTAAAATATTTCACTTTCCTCTTTCTTTAACTTCTCAACCTCCAAAGCTTTTTCTACTAAGCTTCTATAAGTGGTACCTTCAAATGAAGCCAAACCAGATTGAATAGTCTCATGCAAACCACTTACAAATCGGTCATACTTATTCTCATTAGAGGAAAGCATATCGGCCATAAATCGATATAAATCTTCAAACTTATTGATATACTCCCTAACAGTCATACCTTCTTATGCCAATCTAAATAAGGCATATTGTTTCCCTTTCCTATAGCTTTTTAAAATATACTTATTTTGAAATTCTATTACAAATATTTGCCAAGTCATTTCATCACTATGAAGGTGACGTGCCCTATCCATCCAACCATTTGCTTCCTTGTAGAAATACTGTACTAACCTTCTCCTTATCTAAGATTTCTATATAGGCAAAGACTTTCTCAATCTTTTTAAGCCATTCAATAACCTTATCTACATTTAGAGAGCCATCAAAATTCTTAACTTTTAAATGTTTTGTAATGTTTCACAATATCCCAAGGCCTCTGTTGTTCTCTAGCTGTCATAGCAACTGTAATGGCTTAGGCTTTCACGACACCTAATCCAGTATCAATCTGAACAACAATAGGTGGGATAAATGGTACTTGAGCTGTTGGAGGTAGAGGATTTACTTGAGGAGGTGGGTATGCCCTAGAATTATCTCTTTGTGAGGCAGTATCATCTACGGACTCACTAACTTTAGGTAAATCATGCTCATCCATACCTTCTAAAGATAGAGATGGGGTAGGATCCCTATGAGGTTGGCCAATATCTTCTAATCTCGTAGCATGATGATGACGGCCTCGACCATCACGGCCTTGACCACTATGACCTCTTCCATCTACAGCTCGAATGTGAGGTGGCATCATCTTATATTATAATAAAATATAAAGATTAAGAACCTAACTAAATTATCCTACCTAATGGAGTCTACAAAACTAATAACCTATGCTCTGATACTAAAAAATGTTGCACCCCAATCTCTACTACAAGGATCAGTGCAACCTCAACGTAATAATCTATTCTTAAAGCAATAGATATCATAATATTATACAGATAAGTATCATTACAAGTTTACAGTAATATCTGATAAAGTTGTCAATATCCATAAAATAACTATATGTATGCCTTTTTGGGTTTCTCTAAACAAAAATCTATTTCCAGCAGCAAAAGTTTGTTAGCTCAACCTTCTCTAGTGCTGATATCGAAGAGCACAAGATACACACTATATAAGGATATACTGATTTACCAAAAATGAATCTGAAATGGTTAAAATAAGAGAATGAGTACGACTACTCAGTGAGAGGATATAAATATAACCACAAAAAATATTAATAAGTTATTATATAACATGATACAGAAATTCAACTTTAATTAAATAAAGATCCACCCAAGAAATAGAAAACAACTTGAGTACTAAAATAAACACTTCTCATCCAACATTTTCTCAAATAAATATAAGATATCCATATACCTTCCACTTGATCCTTTAACACGGCTTGAGATAAATCAAGAAAATTATGAATAAAATTATCAAATATTTATATACATAAATACATATATACTAGTATACACTCAAATGGTATCCTATAAATTTCTAGTAACTCTGGGTGCTGAATGTCTCACCTCACAACCCAGAGTGCAAAAATTTTCATCATACGTACGTGCAGAGATGAATGCCTGAATGCAATATAGTTTATTTTATTTTACACCCGACATTCAAGGTGTGATTTTATAGGCACCTTTCTGAGTATATTTCATAAATTAAATATTTCAAAAATTAAATTCTCATATGTATAGCTCAAAATAAACTTAACACTATATGGTTCTGTATAATTAGAAAATACATAATTACGAATAGCACATAAAAAATCATTAAACATCAATCATTTGTAAAACATAAATATATATATATATATCATAGATTCAAAACTAGTGTTATACTAATATCCACTCACCTGTCAAGACAACTGAAACTTCTAGCTGGGTGAAGCTGCACTATGATCTATGCCTGATGATGCTTCT
Organism: Macaranga tanarius; assembly: GCA_949673435.1. NCBI lineage: Eukaryota > Viridiplantae > Streptophyta > Magnoliopsida > Malpighiales > Euphorbiaceae > Macaranga > Macaranga tanarius. The sequence goes on from CATIWO010186330.1 coordinate 10,947, forward strand.
CTACCTAAATTAAGAAATAGGAAGTACTATATCGAAACAAGCCTGAGCCTATCATTTAAAAATTAAATGCACAAGTTCATGAGCTTACTATCTCAATTCTACTCAACCTAGTTGATAAATGGTAGGTTGGTATGGTTTATAACCCTAAAAATGGTCCAAAAAGGCTTCGATTAGGGTTTCAGGGCTCGGAAAGGCCACTGAGGCATCGCCTGATCGACCTACAATTGCCAAAAATGCTGAAACAATCTCGTTTAAGCATAAAAACACCAAAAATAAATCCTAATCAATCCTAAATACTGTTCTTAATATCACATGGGTCTATTTTTGATAAACTAATGCTTAAAACTCAATACAAACTTAAAACATCAAAATTTTACAAAAAAAAAGCTTGAAAGTTAATTTAAGTTTACTTACTAAAATTCTTATGTATATGTCTTTAATTTGTAAAAAGAAACCTTAAAGTTGTTGTTTGATTGTTGATGAAAGGAGTTAGAGGAAAAGAAAGAATAGAAATGGTGACTAAGAAGAACGAAGAGAAAAAAGCATAGAGAAGAAGAAGAAGAAGAAGAAGAAGGTAAGTATTCTTTTTTATCAAATAACCATTTTAGTCCCTCAAGTTACCATAATAACCTAGTAAATCCTCATAAATTATTTCTCATACTATCTAGTCCATAAATCTATCTTTAACCTAGTTAATTTCTAGGGTAGGATATTACAAAATTTTTACTGGCAAATGGAGCTAGGTTTAAGGCACTGATGATAAAGACTCTCAAGGGCTTCAACTTGTTTAGGCGTGTACCATACATATTTACTATTATCCACATTTTCTGGTTGCTTACCATCCTTACAGAACATTGTCATCTTTTAAATTTCAATTTTACAAAAAAAAACTAAGTACCCAATAACAAAATCAAGACTTCTTTGCTTCTTCTCTTTCCTCATATCTAATTCGAGCACTCACACATATCATTTGTCATAAATAGGAAAAATAAACCCAAGTAGTTTTCTTTCCTAAGTTTTTGAACAACTTTCAATTTAACATCCGTATCCTCAAAGATTTAATATAATAACACTTAGCAATAATTATGCTCTTGAAATTTCTTTTCTTTAGAGTGTTAAATTAATGTCGTTAAAATTTATTTCAGAAAGAAATAATTGGAATAGATTTAATAATAGAAGATGTGGATTAAATTGTAAGGAAATAAGGACGTAAGTGAAAGAAAGTAAAGTAGAAGAATTTATGGATAAAGAAAAAAAATAAGAGGGACTAAGAAATTTGGGAGTAGTTGGGTCTGCAGAGAAAGAAGAAAAGGAAGAAGAAGAGAGAAGAAGGAGGAAAAAAAGAGAAAAAAGGAAGCAAAGAAGGAGGAGAAGAAAAAGAGAGGAGAGGACTTGAGCTAGGATTCTTGAGAGTTCTGAAATCATCTGTATTCGATCATCACACAAGGTGAGTGGCTTCAAACTTCAAATTTTATTTATAGTTTTATGCATAGTCATTGCCAAGGGCCGGGTGCATATTATACCCGAGATATATGTATAGCTGATACTTAGGGCCAGATACATATATCAAGTTAGCTTAACACTCGAGTTATCATTTGCTTAAGTGTTGATCACACTTAACCAGCATTATCATAGTCAGTTGTGTACTTATTTATATCATTTAAAATTTAGTAGAGCAGTGAATTGTAGTATGGTGGATATTATGGTATTATGGATAGTGTGTACTTTGACGATGCTCTTATTATAAGCTTGGTAATGAAGTTTTAAGTGTATTATCCAAGTATACTTCTTTAATTTTATTTATTAATTGGGCTTTTAATATATTCTCTAAAATAGGGAAGATTCACTTATGGTTGAGATTACGATAATATAGGCATAGAGCAAGTTGATTCACTTTATTTAGTAAACTTATTTGTGAAATTATATGATTAATGAGCCTCTATTGCTTTTATAAAATAAAAGAAAATTACTATGGACGACGATTTTAAGAAAGTGCTTTTAGGCGATTATAATTTGAATATTATAATCATTTAATTAAATATGAAAAATGTCTTTTTAATTCATCTGATTATTATTACTGTAAATTAAGGAAAGTGAGTTAAGAGATTTTCTAAGGATAGAGTTTCAAAGTTATATTTTATCCACTCACTAGGTAATTTCTGTACGAAATTACTCACACTCTTTTGTTTAAAAATTTTCAGCATAGGTATTTAGTATCTGCTTAGCTAGCAGCTGAAAGATGATAGGTGCAGTGGACCACGACGATGCCTATAGGGTGGCTAAAGTGAAAATATCTAGAAGCTGAGAGAGAGTCATCAGAACATATTATGCTATTTTATTTGACTTCAATTGTATATTAGTTTGTACTTTCAGAACCACATTAAAATGTAATATAATGAATATGGTTTATTAATAAATTAAATTTAGTATTTTCATTTTATAATAATTGTTATTAAGAGATTCTTTCTGTTACTTAAGGTAATATCTCTCCTCTCATAATTTCATTAGTTAAGTATATTAGTGGAGGTAATGATAGATAGGAGTGTTACAATTGGTATCAGAGCCTAGGTTATTAGGTTCTATAGACATTAAGGAATATTATGTTACACGTTGTGGATATTAAGAAATATTGAATTGGTAGATATTGATTGTAGAATATGGATATATTGTGATGATAAAAATTTCTAAAAGACTTTTGATTTTATTTTCAGAAAATGGCAAGAACTAGAGGCGGATTAGTGGGAAATCATGGTAAAAGTCGTGGTAGAGGTAGAGGTAGAGGCAGAGGACATGATGTCCAGCCAGATAGAGTCAGCCTAGTCAAGCGAGTGAATATTCTTACTAGGAGACAAACATCTCAAAGAGAATCATCTACATCTTCAACTTCGGTTGGTAACGAAGGGAATAACTTCCATGATGTTCGAATGGGTAGTTTGCAATGAAGTTCTGCACCAGCTGAAACCGCTTCCATATTTGAAAACACACCTCGAAGAGCATGAACTGTTTATCAAGCACCACCACCGGAGATGCCTAGAAATGTGCTGATTCAGCCTAAAGCTCCAGTAGTACACTTAGATGCTACTGATTTAGCTAGAATAATGGCAACGGTGATGGCAGAACGGGAAAGATATAGAAAGCCTGGAGACATTATAGAACATGCAAGAAGTGCAGGGCTTATGACTTTCATAGTACTTTGGACCTTGGCCAGGCTGACAAATGGGCCAAAACTGTGGAAAAAGCCTTTAATACCCTGCAGTTAAGTGATGAAGAGAAGGTGAGTAATATATATGGCCTTATGTTTGATAAGGCTGATGATTAGTTAACCAGGGTGAGGAACTTGTATGGAGAAGTTTTCATCTGGCACATATTTAAAAAGGAGTTTAATAGAGAATATTTGACCGAAAGTTTTTAAAAGCAGAAGAGAGTATCTTTTGTAAACCTGATACAAGGATCAATGACTATCAAAGAGTATACTGACAAGTTTGAAGATCTGTACCAATATGCAAAAGATATATATCTTACGGAAGAGATGAGAAGTGAGAAGTTTAGGGATGGACTGAACGTGTCCCTATGAGGTAAACTAAATCTCTATGAAGTCAATTGCACACATATCCCGAGTCAAACCTATACATCAGCCATTTCGTTTAATTTAATGCTTTAGGACTAACTATAAATGTTTTGTTAGCTTGTAGGATTCAATTTTTTTTTTAAAATTTCTTTTATGACTTAATTGTAAAATTTTATAATCTTCGAAAAAAATTCTTTTATGACTTAATTGTAAAATTTTATAATCTTCGAGGACTTTCGGTGTCAGTATCCCTATATATATACTTCTTAGTTAGCTATTGACCATGCATAATTTTTGAGGCATTTAGTTTGTAAGTGATAATAAAATCAGTATTGACGATC
>CATIWO010186341.1:0-11357 GCA_949673435.1 Macaranga tanarius
GATGATGAAATATTTTAACGTGCAGACTAATGCACATAGTCCTGGCCATTGCAGTCCAGATTATTTTATAAATTAAACATGAAGCTAGCGTAAATCTGGCCCTCATCCTCGTGACACCTTATCTAACTTTGTTGCTTTCTAGTACTTCAAGTTTAGTCGTATTTAGTTATTTTTAATTTGGGAAATAATCTCTTAATATTTGTCCATTAGTGGGAAATGGGAAGTTACTATATAACACCATTCGGTTTTTTCTTGTAGTGTATAAGAATAAATTGTGTAGTTATTTAACCAAAATAAAATATTTATGTAACATCTTAGTTCAAGTTTATTAATTTATCTACTAGTTAGCATTATTTATTATTTTTTTAAATAGGTTATAAAATAATTTTTTTATTATTTTATTTGTTGATAATAAATATATATTTAATTAATAATATAAATTCCCGAATTCCTAAACCGTACTGTTTCATACCGATCCGTTCCGAAAGAACCGAATCTTTATACCGAACCGTACCGAAAAACTGGTACAGCACGGTATTCCCGTACCGAACCGTACCGAAAACTGGTACTGGGACTGGAGATTTTATTTTTAAAATCCCCGAAATATGGTACGGTACTGGAGAATTTTTTTTCCGGGATTTACCCGAACCGTGCTCACCCCTAGTCGGAATAGTATTTTGATGAATAGTAAAATAGTAACTTTTTGTAGAATTTTGCATGCTACTATTCAATTAGTGCAAAAAAATTATAGTATTTGGAAAAAAAAATACCACGGGGAAGAGAAAATTACGTGGAATTTTTTAACGCCAGCTGTGTTGGCAAAATTGTGTTATTTTTTTTGCATGGCCAACTTGTGTTATTTGTGTTTTTTTTTGCATGGCCAACTTGTGTTATTTTTTTGCATGACCTTTATTTTTTTTGCATGGCCTTTATTTTTTTTGCATGGCCAACTTGTGTTATTTGTGTTATTTTTTTTGCATGGCCAACTTATTTTATTTTATTTTTTTGCAAAATTCCACAAAAAGTTACTATTTTACTATTAATCAAAATACTGTTCCGACATCCGTTTGAAACACAGCTTGCGTCAAAAAATTCACGTAATTTTATCTTCCTCATGTTAATTTTTTTTCGAAATACCATAATTTTTTTGGACTACGTGAATAGTAACATGCAAAATTCTAAAAAAGTTACTATTTTACTATTCATCAAATTACTATTCCGATATCCGTTTTGAACACAGCTTGCGTCACAAAATTCCACGTAATTTTCTCTTCCTCGTGGTATTTTTTTCGAAATACTATAATTTTTTTGCACTACGTGAATAGTAGCATGCAAAATTTTACAAAAAGTTACTATTTTACTATTCATCAAATTACTATTCCGACATCCGTTTCAAACACAGCTTACGTCAAAAAATTGCACGTAATTTTCTCTTCCTCATGGTATTTTTTTTCCAAAATACCATATATTTTTTTCCGAAATGCCTTGTGCAAAAAAAAAAAAAAAACAAACAAACATGCACAAGGCATTTCGCCACTAGCACTGGCGAAATGCCTTGTGCAAAAAAAAAAATCATTTCGCCTGTGTTACAGGTGAAATGTCTGACCAAAATTTTGTCGTCTTACTACTTCGCCTGTCACACAGGCGAAATGAGTTTTTCCAAACTGACAAAAGTCAACCTGAACCACAAAAATGAAATTTTTTTAAAGACAACCACAAAAATGGAATTTACGAAATTTTGGACTCTATTTTGATAAATAGCCCGGTCTTGTCTCTCACTATTCAAAACTAAGCATGCTGACACAGTTTCAAAACACAAATATGTCATCGCCCGTATGCCTTTATGTCCAAAAACATATATATCAATATAGGGGGGGTGTGTGTGTGACCGTGTGCGATACTGGAATAAAATATATACTTAGACATAGTCCTGGACATGGGCATATTTCAAATTGTGTCTGCATACTCTTCCAAATTCCTTAACATTCTCTTCTCAAATTTAACTCATCTCTTCTGTATCCTATAAAAACATGAAAATAAATGAAAATCAAAGTAGAATGCACTAAGAAAATAAAATAAAAATAAAAATAAAGAACAAACCTAAATTCCTAACAAAACTAATAAAATATTGAGTTGCCTCCTAATAAGTGCTAATTTAAGGTCCCTAGCTTGACCTTAACCACATTCAATATTCATAATCCATAAGAATTGGCATCAAAATAAAGAACTTCCTTCTCTTTTACCCACAAACCTGCATAGTAGAGTTTGTAATGTTGCCCATTGACTTTGAGATTCTTACCCTTGTCATTTTCTAACTTGATGGCTCTATGGGGAAATGTTTGAACCACTTTGAATGGTCCACTCCATCTCGACTTCAACTTACCCAAAAATAACTATAAGTGTGAGTTAAATAACAACACTAAATCATCAACTTAAAAGTCTTTCTTGAGAATATGTGCGTTATGCCACTTTTTTATTCTCTTCTTAAACAACTTCACATTCTCATAAGCCTGTAAGCGAATTTCATCAAGTTCATTGAGTTGTAATGATCTTCTCTTGCCATCCTCTTTCAAATTAAAATTTAATGTTTTCATAGTCCAATACGTTTGATTTTTTAGCTCGATAGGTAGATGACACACTTTCCTAAATACCAATCTAAATAGCAACATCCCAATTGGTGCTTTGAATGACGTTCGATATGCCTATAAAGCATCATCTAATTTTAAAGCCTAATCCTTTCTCGAGTTTCCTATTATCTTCTCTAAAATCTTTTTAAGCTTATGATTCATTACTTCCACTTGCCCACTCGTTTGAGTATGGTAAGGTGTTGCTACCTTATGGTGCACGCCATACTTCTTGAGGAGAGAATCAAATTGATGATTATAAAATGTGAGCCTCCATCATTAATAATAGTTCTTGGCACTCCAAATCTTGTGAATAACTTCTTTAGAAGCTTTACCACAACTCTTATATTATTAGTGGGAAATGCCATAACTTTTTCCCATTTAGATATATAATCAACTCTAACAAGGATGTATTTGTTCTTATAAAAATAAGGGAAGGGTCTTATAAAGTTTAAAACCTATACATTAAAGATTTGCACCTCTTGAATTAAAGTAAGTGGCATCTCATGGCGTTTGGACATATTCTCGGTTCTTTGGTATGGATCATAATAAAGTACAAACTCATTAGCATTCTTGAACAGTGTAAGCCAATATAACTCACTATCCAATACCCTGGCAGCTATTTTTATTGTGCCATAATGACCTCTGTACATCGAATCATGATAGTGAGAGAGCACATCAAAGACCTCTAAATGTGAAATGCACCTTTAAATCATCCCATCCTCATAAATTTTATTGAAAAAGGGCTCTTCCCATAAGTAGTGTCATACCTTAAACATGAACCTCTTCTTTTGTTAGTATAAGATGTCCTCCGGTATCACTCCCTTTACTAAGTAATTAGCAATGTCTACAAACCAAGGTGTAGCTATGTGATGTAGTGCCAGCATAAGATCATCCATAAAACTATCATTAATGGTCTAAGGTGTATGTTTATCTTCTTCTTTTTCTCTAACCTTGATAAGTGATCTGCCACTAAGTTTTTAGAGCCCTTTTTATCCTTGATCTCGAGGTCGAACTCTTGCAACAACAACACACCTCTCATGAGCCGTGGTTTTGTATATTTCTTAGTAAGAAGATATTGGGTAGCTGAATAGTCAGTGTAGATGATAGTCTTCGAACTAAGGAGATAAGGGTGGAACTTCTCCACTGTAAATGCCACTACTAACATCTTTTTCTCTATAGTAGTGTAGTTTATCTGAGTATCCATCAATATTCGGCTCACATAATAAATGACATGAAGCTTATTCTCCTTTCTTTATCCTAGCACAGCTCCAATGGCATAGTCACTTGCATCACACATGATCTCAAATGGAAGAGACCAATCCGAGAGTGTAATGATGGGTGGTGCCGAGATTAATGCCTCTTTCAACCTATTAAAAGCACTGAAACATGCATCATCAAAAATAAAAGGCATATCTTTAATCAATAAGTTAGTTAAAGGCTTAGCAATTAAAGAAAATCCTTAATAAAATACCGATAAAAATTGGCATGCCCTAAAAGACCTCTAACTCCCTTAAGTGATATAGGAGGTGGCAACTTCTCAATGATATCTATTTTGGTGCTATCAACTTGAATTCTATTGCTCGATATCTTATGTTCTAAGACTATCCCTTCATCCACTATAAAATGGCATTTCTCCTAATTAAGCACAAGATTAGTCTCTTCATAATGCTTTAAAACCCTATTAAGGTTAGCTAAATACAAATCGAAAAAATCACCAAAAATAGAAAAATTATCCATAAAAACCTCTATGACATCCTCGATCAACTTAGAAAATATCACCATCATACATTGTTGAAAGGTTATGGGTGCATTACATTACCCAAAAGGCATACGTCTATAAGCAAAAGTGCTATAAGGACATGTAAATATGATTTTCTATTAGTCCTCGAGATAAATAACAATCTAGTTATAACCAGAGTACCCATTAAGAAAATAATAATATGCATGCCTCGCTATCCTCTCTAATATTTGGTCTATAAAGGGAAGGAGAAAATAGACATTTTTAGTAGTTATATTTAACTTTCTATAATCGATATATACACGTATCCATCTACTACCTTCTTAGAAATCAACTATCCCTCATCATTTTCTACCACTGTTATTCCACTCTTCTTTGTCACACATTACATGGGGCTAATCCACTTACTATCGAAAATAGGGTAAAAAATTCCTACGTCTGAAAGCTTAACTATCTCTTTCTTCACTATTTCCCTTATGTTTAGGTTTAAGTTTCTCTATCTCTCAGTCGTAGGCTTATGCCCATCCTCCATATGAATCCAATACATGACAATAGAGGGATTAATTCCCTTTATATTAGAAATTTACTAACCTATAGCTCGAGCCCATCTCCTAACTACCTCACATACCCTCATCTCTTTCTCAACACTCAATTTATTAGAAATTATAATGAGTAATGTGTAATCCTCATGAAAAAATGCATACCTCAAGTGATTAGGTAATAATTTGAGCTCTAAATTAGGTGGTTTATCAATGGAGGGAGTTATAGGATTATCACTTTTAACTAAAAGCTCAAGTTTAGTGAATGTGTAACATCCTTACTCCAAAGGGTAACCAAAATTAAAAATAAAAATAAAATAAGTTTATAGTTTACTTGGGCAAGGATATGAAATAAATAAGAATAGAAAATAAGTTTTAAGGACTTGTGAGGTTAGGGGGGAAACTATAAGGGTTTAAGTGGTTATTTGGTTAAATGGCTAAAAAAAAGAAGTATTGTAGTTTCTCCTCATACTTAAGCTTTTAATAAAAAAAAGGTATTATAGCTTCTCCTTAAGCTCAAGTTTCTACCAACAAAACCTCACATTTTTCTTCCTTAAGCTTCTATTTTCTTCTCCTAGCAAAAATTCATTTTTTTCCTCTAGTTCTTCTAACAAAAATTCATTTTCTTCTTAGGCTTCTCATTCTCTTCAACTCTTAATTCATTTCCTTTATAAAATTTTATTATTCAAGCTATAGAAATTATCATAGAATTAGTAGTAGATTGTGAGCTTAGGAGGATATTTCAAAGGTGATTTCCAAGACAATAAATTCAAGCTTGCTTTGATTTTACAAGTATTTAGGTAAGTAACTAGACTTGATTCAATTATAAATTTGGAGTATTCATCATCTTTTACTTCTTTTTGGTTTTAAAATTTGGTGTTATGAATTTTAATTGGAAGATATATAAACAAATATAGAAAAAACTTGTAATTTTATTTAGAATCTTGATATTTTGATAAAAGTTAGTTTTATTTAGGTTAAAGAGATTTTAGTTGAGCTTAAGACAACCTCTATGAATGTATTATACTGAATGAATTGTGTTATTATTGAAATCTTGTAAAACTGAGTAAAAATATAGCAGAACAAAGCCTATCGATGCTGCATATCAGTTGCAGGTCGATTAGGTGGTGCCTCAGTATGCTAAGGTGGTGCCTTAGTGATATAGAGACACCTCAGTAGCTGTCTCGCCCCTCAGGACCCCATTGAGAGCTTTTTTGGATTATTTTTTTAGGCTATAAACCATCCACTCTACCATATATTAACTAGGTTGAGTAGAATTTAGATGTTAATATTATAATCTTGTGTTTTTGCTTCTTAAATGTTAGAAGCCATTTCAGACACAACCATAAAGCATAGGTCACAACCAACTAGCTAGTTCTTTGGTTCAGCGGGCATAGGTGAGTGACTAAACATATATCATTGGTTTTAAAACTATATAAATATGTACGTACAAAAATGTTAAAGTATATAAAATATTTTATATTATATAAATGATGTTTCCTTACAGTCTCTTATCAAATATTAATTTACTATTATTGTTTATAAATTACCTTGTTTGTGGAACAAAAATTAGAAACACATAGCACTATGTTTGTTAGTTTTATTAAACACAACAATTATGTTTTAGCAATATATATTTATACTTAGTATCAGCCAATGACTCAACGATTATATTTTTGTTAGTAGTTTGATAAATGTGAATGCTTTGATTTATAAACAAATCTATACACTCGTGATATATATCCTCTAGATTACACCATGATGACTGGTATTTTATCTCATTATTATATATGTGTGTATATATATATATATCGGTAATATTACTTAACAACTGTATTGGGGACAACGCTTGATTGGTACATATAGCCTTGGAGACGTACAACCGGGTGGTTAGCCCTTGAGGGGCAGCTCTGCACATGCGTATGACCAGCAATATATACACTTAAGTTGCTCAACGTCATCATGCGCCTAATGTGTTTGCATTCAACATAATATTTTAGTTATATATTTAATGAGTGTATGGAGTAATTTTTATAAATGTTCTTTTAGTTTTTATAGCAAATGTGTTACCTAAATTGATATATTATTTCATTACTGATAATTTAGCTTATTAATAAATCATAAGTATTATTCCAGTAGCTTTATAATTCTTATCAAAGTAGTTCTCATATATTTATATAATTATTATAGAAATTAGCTAATGTTCCTACTTTATTGTATCTTTATCTACTCACTGAGTATTTTATACTCATCCCCCTCATTTAATTTTTACAGATCATTTGAAGAATCAACAGTAAATTATAGGACCTATCTTTGGTTATCTAATCTAGTGTCTAGAGGAGGTTGAGCCAATCATCTTAGTATTTTATCTTTTGGTTATATATAGTTGATAGACTTGTATTTGACAATTAAAGATGTTTAAAGGAGACTTTATTATGTATTAATATAGCAGTAAATTTATTTGTCTAAAATTTTAAAGTTATTAGTAACAAAATCATGTATATTATTCTATTAATAACATAAGTACTAGCTAGCTAACAGCAAGTCGCACCCGCTCACCAGCTAGCAGAGTGGAATTTATTAGTATTAAAGCCTAGGTTTAGCAGTTTACATAGTGTTTTCTCTGTAGAATAGAATTACTAAGTCTAAGACTTTATTTCTATTATGTTATTATAGATTAATACTACCCAGAATTAGAGGTGGTAGAGGTCGTGGTAATAATCATGGTCGTGTTGCTAGAGTTGTTGATATTGGCTAACCTCATAGGAATCCTCCAGATCATCCTAAAGGAATGGATGATGCATCTTTCATTAGAGGGCAATGTATTGACTCCACCTCTGGTGATGTTGCATCAGGAGCATAACCAACTGCTCTGCCTTCGTAACCTGTTCCTACACCTCCAGCTCATCTACCACCAGTTCCACCTAATCCACAACCATTGTAGCCACTACTTATTTTTTTAGGCTAATAATGGTATGGGAGCCCTTGTAACTTAAGATTTTATAGCGACTATATCTGCTCGAGTGCAGTATCATGATCCTTGGGTAATAGTAGATTGTGCATGAAAATTAGATGCATATGATTTTGAGGGGTCTATAAATGGTGGAATAACTAATCAGTGGTTGAAGAAGTTAGAAAAGATTTTCTTATCTTAGGTTTAAAAGAGATTAAAAAAGTTTAGAATGTGCATGGGTTTATGAAAAGTTCAGCGGATGATTGGTTGACTGGAATTCATTGTCTATATGGTGAAGGACTAATATGGAACATATTCATTATTGAGTTCTATAATGAGTATTTGATGGGTAGCTATAAGAAAAGCAAGCAGGAGGCATTCTTTAAGTTTACACAAGGTAGTCTATCAGTTAGAGAATATACAAATCAACTTGAGGATCTATATTGTTTTATTTTTAAGATTATGCCTTCGGAGGAAATTAAGTGTGATAGGTTTAGAAGTGGACTACAAGTTTATATGTGAACTGGAATAGCTTAGTATGAAGGAAATAATTTTCAGGAACTAGTTCAAAAGACACTTTCTTTTGAGAAGGCAAGGAAAGAAAAATAGAGCAAGAATAAAAGAATAAAAGGTTTATCCCAAGTTCCTCTCAAAGTTATAGAGATAAATAAGCCAATAGAGGAGTTAACATGTTACCACCTAGATCAGGTTATAGTAGTAGCGGCCGAGGTTAGTAAATGAGCATAGGGCAATAAGCTTATCAACCTCAGATGAGTTAGAGTTCTATAAGGTAGCTAGTTAGTGGCTCTACTAGTTCCCAAAGGCAAGCTTAGGAAGGTATGCTATAAAATAACCAGAGAAGACATACATACCCATAATGCTCGAATTGTGGCAAGTTTCATAAAGGGAAATGTAAGAAGAGATCATTGGGTTGTTTTGAGTGTGGAGAAATTGGCCATATTAAAAGGGATTTCCCTTCATTAGTACACTTTGGTGGTTCAGAACAATGAACTACAACCCTTAGTAATTAAGGTGGTGGTACAACTTTTCCACTAAATAGACAGGCCACCACTGATTCTAGCCCTAGCATTGGCAAGGGTAGTGCTGTTACTGCAATATATAAGCAAGGACAGATTGTTAGTAACCCTTTAGGAAACTCTAAGGCTCGTGAGGAAGTGTATAAAGATTGTGTAGTTAAGATAGGTGAACATAAGCTCTTAGCAAATTTAGTAACCCTACAACTTTAAGGTCTTGATGTAATCTTAGGTATAGATTGCCTATCTCACCATTATAATATGCTATATTATTTTAAGAAGATAATAGAGTTTAAACACCCTGGAGAAACTAATTTTCTTTTTAAGGGGTACTTCATGCTCTTCCCTCTTATTTGATATCAACCATAACTGCTAGAAAAATGCTAAAGAAGTATTGTCAAGCATACCTTGCTCTAATGGTTGACACTAAGTCTGAAGGACCTAGACTAAAAGATATCCCAATAGTGTGTGAATGTAAAGATTTTTTCCAGAAGACCTTTTAGGTTTACCTCCAAATCGAGAGATTGAATTCTCTATCGATGTGATCCCTGGTACAACTCCTATTTCTTAAGCACCATATAGAATGGCCCTAGTAGAGTTAAAGGAATTGAAAATTTAATTACAGAAGTTATTAGATAAGGGCTTTTATTAGGCCTAGTGTATTACTTAAGGAGCACCTGTATTATTTATAAACAGAAAGGATGGATCTATAAGGCTATATATAGATTATAGATAATTGAACAAGGTTACAGTGCGTAATAAGTATCCACTACCTCGTATTAATGATCTCTTTGATCAATTACAAGGAGTTAAGGTTTTCTCAAAAATTGACTTGAGGTCTGGGGATCATCAATTGAAAATTAAAGAGGCAGATGTATCCAATATGTCTTTTAGGACGCGCTACGAATATTATGAATTCCTTATGATGCCGTTTAGGTTAACTAATGCACCAGTTGCCTTTATGGATCTTATAAATAGAGTGTTTCAAAAATACCTTAATAAATTTATAATTGTATTCATAGACGATATACTAGTGTATTCTCAAAGTAGAGAGGACCATAAAGAATAATTGAAGATAGTATTGCAAATTTTGAGAAATGAGCAACTATTCACTAAATTAAGTAAGTGTGAGTGCTACCTGGATCAGATTGTTTTCTTAGGGCATGTAATATAGGCAAAGGTGTTTATGTAGACCGTAAGAACGTAGAGGCAGTAGTTAAATGGGAATAACCAACTAATTGTTGGGTTTTGGGTCACAGTCACGCAGTGGAAAATAAAAACTTTCAACCCCAAAACCCTCATAGAATCCAAGTAAATCGATTAGATTAATTAAAACCGAGTGTAAAATCTTAACAAGACGAGTTCAAAGACAAGATTATATAAAGGAAGAGAGGAGGTTCACTCTGGTGACACCCTACCTCGAGCTTTTCATTTTCTTCTATAGGAATACAGACGCAACTAAAGAGCAACGTTCTCTACCGGTATCCACACAAACAGTACAGCCAAAAATGATATGGTGTGCTAGCACCTTTCTCTCTGTGTATTTTTTTCTTAAAAAATGCATTTTGTTATGAATAATGATGTATGTGCTCCACTCAACCCTATATGTGATATATATATATCCACATCAATTAAGGTTTTAGTAGTCTTTTTATAATACCAAAACTCCTTTTGGTTTATCCCTATCTATAAGAGATTTAAATCCAATTTACAATTTAATTATGATAATATTTACCATAATTTAATTATAATAACATTTACCATAAATAAATTATAAATATATACACATAATAGAAAAAAATATCTTATTGGGATAATAAGCCCAATATCCGTTTTTGGCCTGTTTTATGTGTGTGGCCCTGTAGGTTCACACAATGTTGGCAATGGGCCTCTAATTTCATTGGTAGTCCATAAGTCATAGGTGGCCTCTAGCAAGACATTATGACTACCCAAGTCATGTTAAGGTCAGTAATCTGACACAACCTATTTAACAACAATATTAGAGTCCTTTTGTCATATGATATCTTTGATTGAACATAAGGCATGGTTAATGTCATCCTTAATAATTCAATCATATTATTGCTCGATCTCAATTAGACTAAATTTGATAACTCCTTATCAACTAATTTCAAGCATGACCATGCATTTTCATTCAGTCTAATTTATTGATGGGCCCATAGATATCCCCTCATGATTAGTGAGGGACAAATTCCTTATTGATCACTCATACTCCTCACATGATTCATTTTATAACCAACCATAATCTATTATATCATCATGTTAAAGATAACATTAGAATGTGTTAAAATATAAAACTCATCATGCATGACTCTATGATGATCTCAGGTCAGAGGACTACAATAACATCATTGTGATGAGAATAACTTATGACAATTATCCATGTAGTATTCTCATAGTGGGTCAATCCAGTACATCCTATGTACCTATGACTTGACTTTGTATCTC
>CATIWO010186379.1:0-20750 GCA_949673435.1 Macaranga tanarius
ATAGTTTCAATTTTTATAGTCATTTTATTAATATTAGACCTACTAATTTAACATTTAATCTAAAATAATAAATATCAATTTAATTATTTGAAATAAAAAAATTCAATCATTAATTAAATTATTTTAAATCACAATAAAATAAATGTTAAATTAGTAAGTATCATTTCAAAATATTATAATATAATTTATCTTGAAAAAATTTAAATTTATCTTCAATAATAAAATTCTAATGTAATATGCTTTTTAATAGTTATGGGGTTGTTATTATTATTCTATGATATATATTATTTATATAAATATTTTCATAAAAATATTTAATAATTGTATGGTATATTAGAGTGTATTGTATATATGTTAATAAAATTTTTATAAAAAAAAAAATAATAAATAAAACTATTAAAAATTATTTAATTTTATAATAAAATTATGAAATGGTTTGTAGTTTAATAATTTGATTTGAATTATATCTTTATTTATTTGTTTTAATTTCGAAGAAGAACCGATATTCGAACCGAAATTTCTAATGTGGAGAAGAACTGATCTCCGAACTAAATTGAACCAAAATTCTTAATCTCCGAATTGTCCCGAACCGAAATTTTGGAGCAATTCTGGAGCCTTAATTTTTAAATCTCCGATAGTATGGAGCAATTCCGGAGAATTGCATTCTCCGAACCGAACCGGACCGTGCTCACCCCTAGAGAGAGCATATTCCAAAATTCATTTTTAACTAAAATAAAATAGATGCAACCATAAAACTAAATCATTTAAATTCCTGTTATAAACCATCTAAAAGACAACAAGAGAAAAACAAATAAAAAGCGGACCAAAAACAAGTAGCCATACCAAAGTAGGCAAAAAGAGAGGTGAGTGAGTGAAATCAATTAAAGCACAAATACCATAGCTAAAACCTTTCAATTAAAATCAAAGACACTTTATAAATACAACAGAAACTTATCCCACAAGTTAACTAAAGCTCATTAACACTTATATCATAAAATTAACAATAAACACAATAAAAAAATTCACACCACCAACCTAGCACTAGAAAACCCAAGAATCAAGTTTAATATTTTTACCAACTTAACTAATAACAATTAAGAAGATTGCTAATAATAAATTACTCATACAGGCTAGATCTAATTTAGAGCAGAGATTTTACAAGTGAAGAAGAAAGAGAAGAGTAGAGAAATCGAAAAGTTAGGGTTAAAATTCTCCTTTTTTGCTATGCTTTTTTTTTCTTAATTGGAAAAATAGAAAAAGAAACAGAAAAAGGTGTTATGCTTTTTTTAAGGAAAGTGTTATGCTTCTTTGTTAAATGGGGTAGTTAAGCCAAAAAAATTAATTAACCATTTTAATAAGTGTGGAGATAATATGTAGAAAAAAATATTATTTAATAAATATATATACCATTTTTTAAATAGTGGTTAAATAATAAAATTACATAATTTTTTGAAATGTGGTTAACTTTTTATTTATTAAAAATTGTAACCACACTTAAATAAAATGTGGTGAATTAAATGTTGCTATAAATCAAATTTTTTTTTATAGTGGTTGTTTTCAAAACTCTGATAGGCAATAAAGAAAACGTAAAAATATCTTACCATTATAAGAGATTGATATGAGAAAAATACTATTCAAGTCATTTCAGAATTTTTATAAACCCTAAACCTTTACCTAATAACCTTTCAATACCTATTTGACCTATTTCAACAATAAACTAAACCTAAACAAACCCTATACCTAACCCAAATGGTGTTGGGAAAGAGGTTTTGGTTGATGATTGAGTGAGAAATTCCTTTTAGTAGTGTTTATAGAGTCAATAATGTCAAAACCTACAAAAGGGCTTTCTTAGACTAATCTTTAGTGATTTTCAGTCTGGTTTGTGTACATTGTGCTTTGGTTTAACCTTTCTTCTAAAATTATAGACTATCTGTGGGTACCATTTAGTAAAAAGTCAAACTTTTAATCTCCAATGGTCAAAGTGGTCCTACGTATTGCCATGTCACTAATTTTCTCTAATAAAGAAGGCATATTTTCCTAGATTAATGATGAAGCAAGGAATATTTTTGGAATAGTTTATACTAAATGTCACTTTAAAGAGTAATGTGAATATTCTATTACTTAAATATCCTTTTATTATATCACTTATTTACATAATTACCATAACCTTAAAACTTTTATAAATAGCTAGTAAGTCCTAGGTTTCATTTAGAAGGAATTTTAGGAGTTTGTGTCAATATAATATAAAGAGAGAATAACCTCCCAAAATAAACCAAACTTCTACTCAATTCTCTACTCAATCCCTCAATTCATCACTCCCTCAATTCATCACTCTAAAACCACACTTAATCCAATACTTTTTACTCATTCTCAGAACCAAAAACCACTAAGAATTCCTACCTAAAACTCAAGCAAATCAAATTAAAGCCTAAACTAGCCTAAACCCTGTATCTACTTTAATTTCTCTTTCAATCTCTCACATTTGGTGTGTTTTTATCCAACTTTTAAAGCTAAACACTTTTAAAAACACCTTTTTAATCTCCAAGGATCTTTGGGTTTTGGTTTGGAACCTTCTTTATAAATCAAAAGTTGTAATTTCGAGCCTGGGGATGAATAGCCAACCGACCAAAGCTTTAGCCTTGGCCAACTGTTCATCCCTCTAAATGGGCCAGACAATCACTTTCTCTATGATATTAATGTTTTAGATTCAAAATGAGTCCAAGGATGGATTTAGGGACTCATAAACCTTTGAGATGATCATTTGTTTGAATAAACAGTGGCCTTAAATTCCTAGATTGATTGGTTTTTAATCATTCCTTATGTTTTTCTTTTAAAAACTCTTTGATTTCAATCTTTAAACTTTCTTTTCATGTGTCCTTTGATTTGATTACATGTTGATTTTCAATCTAAAACATTTTTATGGCTTTAGGTTGGAGATTAAATATCCATTATATATTATTTTCTTTGATCTTTATATGTGATTAATATGGTATTTACTCTTGTCTTATTGTGTGTTTAAAGCTTATGCTTTGCAATATTGCACTTTCATCTTACATCTCATGTGCTTGATTGTATTTCACTTGCTTGATTGCATATTACTATTATGTGTATGTTTCATTTTTAGATCCTTAGATGCATTTTGAATGCACCCTGGCTTGCATTACTATCACTCTTGCATGTATCTCAAATTTTGCATCATTCTTGTTTCCACTCTGAATTACATCATGCATCATTTTCATTTTCATTTACATGCACTCTAAAATTAATTATTGTATATATCATATATTACATTCAAGCATTTTTTCATTTTGCATCTTACATATATCTTGCTCAATCTCAAAACTCTATGTATTAACTAATACTAACTACTAACTCTTACTAACTTCTAAAAATAATCCTTTTACTTCTATTGATTCTTACTAACATATAACTTTTATTTTTCATGTTCTTTTCATTATAAGCACTTACTAACTTGTTTATTGCTTTAGTTGCTTATTCCAACTCTATCCTTTACTCTATCTCAATCTTAAGTTGTATCTATGTTATATATATAGACATGCTTATACTATCACTATTATATGCTATATTACTATATCTATATCTATATCTATATCTATATATTGCTATTATGTGGTGTTATTGAGATTCTTTATAATTCAGCTTTTGATGGTTGTTCTTTTTTCTTTTGATTAATTCTTGAAATAAAATCATTTTAAAGGAATATTGTTTTCTTAGTCGAAATCCAAATCATTTTTTTTTATTTTTATAGAGACTTAGTATCTTGGAAATAAAGAAGTAATATGTCACACCCTTTTCTCTACCATAAGGGTCAGTGTAACATTAAACTACTCATCATTTGCAAACTATTATATATCATAACTTAATACAAATAATCATCCTTACAAGCATACTGTAATACAAATAAAGTTTACAGTATCTATTAAACGACTGTACATATGCCTCTGAGGCTTACAAAATAAAAGTTTATCTCCAAACAGTAATAGTTTATTGGCTCAACCTCTTCTAGTGCTCACTCTAAAATATACTATACAAAGTTCTACTAATCCACCAAAAAGTAATCTAAAATGGTTTAGATAGGTGGAATAAGTACAACTACTCAGTGAAAGGATATATGTATTACTACATAAAACATTAATATATAATCATGTAACGTAATACAGAAATTCAAATTTAATCAAATACAAATCCATCCATGATATGGAAAACAACTTGAGTATTTATGTAAATACTTCTTTCTCAATAATTTCTGCTATAGAAATAGAACATCCATATACTTTCCTCAGAATCCTTTAGCACATCCTGATATAAATCAAGAAAAATCATAGACAAAATCATTAAGATCAAATACATAATTATATATACATATATCATTGTACACTCAGGTGGTATCCTATAAATTCCATGCAAAATTGAGAGCTGAATATCTCACCTGGCTACCTAAAATGCTAAATCATCATCATACGTATGCGCAGAGCCATTGCCCATCGGTAATATATTTTATTTCGTATTTCACCCGACATTCAAGGTATAATTTCATAGGCACCTTTCTGAGTGTATTTCTTAAATTAAATATTTCAAAACTAAATTCTCATGTGTATAGCTCAAAATAAACTCAACACCATATAGTTCCGGATAACTAAAAAATACATAATTGCAAATAGCATATAATAAATCAATAAACATCTATAATTTGTAAAACATAAATATAAGTACATGTTTGAGATTCAATAAATACATATCATAAATTCAAACCATAAGTAAATATATACATATCTAAAATTCAAAACCATTGTTATACTAATACCCACTCACCTGATATGACAACTGATAATTCTAGCCGGTAGGGACTGTGTTATGCTCTACGGTTGGGGCTGAGATTCCTCCTAACATCCAAAAATAAAATCATAAGAACACTAGCTTATAACCTCAATTCTACTCAATTGAAGTGATCTATAGCTTAAAGATATGACTTAGGACCCAAAAAATGACTCAAAACTGCTCAAATTATTATTTTGGGGCGTCAGAAGGCTGTGGAGGTGCCTTCTAAGCATACAGAGGTGCCACCATTATGCAGAGATGCCGCCTCTGCACTGAGGTGCCGCCTTTGCACTGAGGTACTGCCTTTATACTGAGGTGCCACCTCTGTGCATAGAGGTACAGAGGTGGCCACCTTTATGCTGAGGTGCTGCCTCTGTGTACAGAGGCGCCACCTTTATACTGAGGCACCGCCTCTGGAGCACTGAGGCGTCGTCTCCGTGGTCTGAAATTGTAAAAACTCGATTTAAATCGACAAAAAATGCTAGAAATCAATCCAAATCAATCCCAAACATCATTTTAAACATCCCAAGTCCATTTTAGCATAAACATGCTTAAAAACTCAAAACTTCGATCAAGATATCAAATTCTATTCAAATTCAAAAACTAGAATTAAATTAACTTTACTTACCAAAAAATATTATATATACTCTTGAATTTGTAATAAGAAATCTTGAATCGATGTTTGAAAGTTGTGAAATGTAAGTTTGAGAAAAAGAAAAGAATCGAAAAAGGTGAAGTATGAAGAAGTTGGCGCAGTGCAGAGAAGAGGAAGGAAGAAAGAAAATGGCATGAAAATGAAGTTGAAGCTCTTCCTTTATTTTTTTTAATCATTTTGGCAAATATCCATTTTAGCCTATTTTTTTTGACAAATATCCATTTTAGTCCCTCAAATTTTTAAAATAACTGAAAAGGCTCTCAAACTTATTTCTAATCCTATTACTTAATATAATTAAATAAGGTCCTAGATTAGGATGTCATATAATATATGTTGAATGTGATCATTCCATAAATGCAACAAAATTTGGTTTTGATGCCTAAAAATGGTGGATTGAAATGACCATTCCTTGGATAAGATAAAGGTATCTAAGTGTTTAAGTTACTAATCATCAAATTAAGAATTTAATTAAACAAACTTATTTTCATAGTTTTAAATGATTTATCCATCAAATAAGGTCTTTTTAATCTTGTATCTTCTCTACTACACTTTCATGCTTGGTTTTGCAAATATTTTACCTTTTAACTTATATTTTTTAAACCTTATTTTTCAATCCATTTTCAAATAAAATGCTTTTACTAAGGTTCAAATTCAGGTTCAAACACCCTTACTTTAAATACAAATAAAGGAGGTGTTAATAAAAAGATAAGCCATTTTATTTCCTTGTACTCATTATATGCTTTATTTCCTTGGGATTTGTAATGTATACATGCAGTGGACATAAAAATTTTAAATATATAAAACCCTCACAGGATCCATGCAATTCAATTACATTAATAAAAAGGATTCTAGAATCTTATCAAGATGAATAACAAGGCAAGACAGTTGGAAGTATGAGAGGGGTTTCACTCCAGTGACACCCTACCTTAAGCTTTTTCTATCGACCATCGGATAGAGGCATTACTAGTTTTATCAACACCCTCTACTAGTCTCCACATGAATAGGATGCCCATGAAGCTAGCACCTTTTCTCATAACTTTATCTCTGCTCTTTATATGGTTTTCATTTGTTTTCTCTAAAAGAATGAACGAATGATAACAACAGATGAAAACCCTATATGTATATATATATATATATATATATAGATCATTCTTCTTTTTTGGCTTAGTTTTAGATCCATTTGAACTAAAGCAAACCTCCATCTTTGTCAAAGCACACTCCAAAAGATATACAATCACATTTTCACATCACTCTATATGTTTTTCTTGGCAAGGATAGCCTAAAAATCCAACTTTTAAGACTTTTCTTAAGTTTTTTCAAGCAAAAAAGGCCTAGCCAAGATTAATTCTGAGGATCCAAATCATTTTTATATGTTTATTTATTGTAAAAATGTATTTTCTTTGCCCTTACTCCTTCTTCTCTTTATTTTGTGCCATTATGTTTGTGATTTGTGATTGAAAAGTACTTTGGAATATGATATATAATGGAGACGAAGAAAAGGATTGTTTTGGAGTGTTTGTTTTATTTTTATACTTAATTTGTCATTTTTTATGTTGATTTGTGCATTTTTTATGACTTTGATGGATACTTGGTTTTTTTACCCATTTATTTAAATCATTGAAAGATTGCATTTTTAACATTTAAAATTATTTTTTACATGTTTTAATATTAAAAAATTGTGTTTTTAGATTAAAGTTTGCATTTTATGTCACTTTTAGCATTTTTCTTTATTTTGGTATAAAAATCTATTTTGCACATTTTTATTGCATTCTTGATGTAAAGTTTTATATTTTTACATTAAAAATCACATTTTGCATCATTTTTTTTAACATTTTTCCATATTATATAAAAATTTTATTTTTACATGTAAAGTTTTCATTTTTACATTAAACATTGCATTTTCATGTCTTTTGCAATATTTATGGCATTATATGTGAAAGTTGCATCTTCCATGTCAAATTCTCATTTTTAGTGTAAAAGTTATATTTTTGGGCTACTTTATTTATTTTTATTATTTCTATTTAAAAATTATATATATTTTTTTTATGTCAAGCTTATATTTTTATTGCATTCTTATTTAAAATTGCATTTTTATATAATTTTTTTGAAAAAGTAGTACCTTCAAGCTAAAGTTCACATCTTTACATCTTTTTAGGCATTTTCATAATTTGTTACGTAAAAATCACATTTTTCATATAAATATTGCATTTTCGGACGAAGGTTGCATTCTTGCACATTTTCTTGCATTTTCATCATTTCTATTTAAAAAGCATCTTTTACAAAAATCTCATTTTAAAATAAAAATTGCATCTTTATTTTCATTTTCCACATTTCGTCACTTTCATGTAAAAATCACAGCTTTCATGTCTAAATTATATTTTTAGATTAAAAGTAGCATTTTCACATTTTTCATGTAAAGTGGCATTTTTATATTAAGGCTTTCATCTTTATTTTCATTCTTTGGTTTTCATAATTCAGTTAGCATAAAATTTGTATCCTTTTATCATTTTGAACATTTTCATTTTCTTCTTAGTTCATAAGTTGCATTGCATATTTAAAGTTTTCACCTTAATTGCATAATCTATATTTTCATGGCATTACTATTATAAAAAAAATCACAACCTCAATTTATGGCACAAAAAGAATTCATTTTTGCTTCATAAAAATATCATTTTTAACATCATCGCTTAGTTCTAATTAATTTTTGCATTAAAGCTTTAATTTTTGGCATTGAACATGTATTTTGCTTGTTTTTATTAAAATTTTCACTTTTATATTTCATATTCCCAAAGTATATAGTTCATATTTTTAAGCATATTTTTAGGTCTTTGGCATTATTTATTTATTAATTCATGATTTTATTTGATTATTTATTGGCTTACTAAGCTGAATTGCCATTTGATTGTTTAATGTATGATTGAATGGATGTATTGTGTGTGATTCTTTAGATTTAGGATTAGATTTATTTTTCTATAATTCTTTTTATCTTTCAGATGTATTCATTAGGTTTGATTAAAGCCTTGTATCCTTAATCCCTTTTCCCGTTATTTCTTATGTTGTGGTGAATGGCTATATTGTGTATTGTGCTGTGAATGTTGTGGATGTTTGCATTATATGTACTATTATGAAACCGAAACAAGGGTGATGCAATAAGTATCTAGGTGTTGTATAGTAAGAAATAGTCAAGTAAAAACGACATGAACTCAAAATCTCTAACAAGGGGAATGGATTTTGCACAGTACTAGAAATCTATTTTCGATTCCCGAGCGATCGGGTTATGACTCCAATTATACAAGGCTTTTTCGGGAATACTTGAAAAAGGATTCTTAATTCACCCTCTTAAAAGACATATTCGGCCTAATCTGGTGCTACAATCGCAAACTACCTGTAGTGCCTGACAAAAACTGGCTTGCTTACACATGGTTTCAATCAAAAGCGAGTCATTTGTTGCTTTTGGAATAAACCAAACCATCCAAATAAGAAATCTTGACCTTGCCCCCTTGTTTGAAAAGTAACAAATAATGTGCATTTCCTAGTTGTATCATCACAGTATAATATACTCATTGAGTTCATGTGAGCAACACAACGACACTTAGTCACATGAGATTATTGTGTTCCTTATATGTCTGAACATGCAAAGTTTGTGAGTGTCGCATTGGATACCAAGCATCGCATGCATTTCATGTAGTCCTAACAACCCTAAAGTAAAGTAATAACAACAACAGATGATGGACAATCATTTGAAATTCTTTAGATAAATGGGTTGAGTTTCGGTCCGGATAGCATGAAAAAGGTAGGTGGGGTCATAGAGGAAGTTGCTACTGGTTTATTTACATAGAGTGAGTCAGGTGAAATGCTAAGGGTTCCTTTAATGGGATACCCATATTATGGACTTAGGTTACAGGCCCTGATAAGGTAGGCCCGGTATCTTTTACCTACTTGGAGACCGAGTAAATGCTAAAGGGGATAATACCAGACTAATCACCTCAAGATTCGAGTAAAATCAAGGGAGCTCATAATCCAATACCATCAGACAGTAAAGACTAAGGGTGCAAGTGTGTAATATGTAGTGAAATGCAAAATGTTTTTGTGAAAGAACCATAATAAATATGTATAATAAGAAATAGCTAGTTTTGAAATCTGTCACTTCTCTTCGATCCCTAGTAGAGTCGCTACTATGAGTGAGCCAGCTTTTGCCAAGCACCATAGGTAGTTTATGACTATGGCACTGGATTAAGGCCAAATACGCCTTTGAAGAGGGCAGATTAAGAAACCTTTTTCAGGTATTTCAAGAGAAGCCTTGTAGAATTGGAGTCACCACTCGATCGCTCGTGAATAGGAAACAGATTTGTAGTACTATGTAAAATCCATTCCCCTTGTCAAAGATTCTAAGTTCGGGAAGTGGTTTCTACTTGACTGTTTCTTGTTATACAATACCTAAATGCTTATTGCATCATCCTAATTTCGATTTCATAATGGCACATAAAAATACCTAAATGCTTATCGCATCATCCTAATTTCGGTTTCATAATGGCACATAAAATGCAAGCACCCACAACATTCATAACAAGCACATAGTACATAGAATATAGCCATTCACCACAATACAAGAAATAACGGGGAAAGGGATTAAGGATACAAGATTTTAATCAATCCTAATAAATACATCTGAAAGATAAAAAGGGGTAAAAAACTAAATTTAATCCTAAATCTAAAGGGCACTCTGAATCATTCATCCACATCATATATACAATCACAAATCATTGTATTCATAATATGAACATATTATCACTCAAGTCAAAACATCAAATCAAAAATTGGACAAACAAATATACAATTAAGTTTAATGAATGAATAAATGATAAAATAAAATAAAAGTACAAAGGACCCAAAAGTATGCATGGGGCACTACACATTATAGGAATGCAAAATTCAAAAAATGTAATTTTTTAATAAAAGTGTCAAAATATATACTTGATGCCAAAATTAAATATTTTATGCAAAAAATAATTAAGAATGGAAGCATATTGTCAAAATAATATTTTTATTATACAAAAATGAATTTTTTTAATGTCATGAATTAAAATGGGATTTTTATGATAACAATACCTTGAAAATATGTATTATGCAATAAAAATACAAACTTTAAGTATACAATACTATTTTTAAATTCATAAATGGATGAAAATACCCAAAATGACAAAAAGGTGCAAACTTTATATTAAAAAAATGATGAAAATGAAAAAAAAAATGAAAATAAAAATTTGGACTTTAATATGAAAATGACTTTTTACATGAAAAATATTATTTTTAGGCAAAAATATGAGAAATAGTAAAAAATGCCGAATTTGGCCTAAAAATATGATTTTGACATGAAAAGCATGAAAATGCAACAAATTATAAAAATATATTTTTTAAATCTAAAACTACTAATTTTACATAAAAAAAAATATGATTTTTGCATGAAAATGATGAAAATGCAAGAAACATGTAAAAATATAATCTTTATCTTAAAAATGCAATTTCTACATGAGAAAAATGATTTTTACACAAAAAAAAAAATTAAAGAAAATATGCAAAGATGCATCCTTCATCCTACAAATGCAACTTTTATATGAGAATGTAATTTTTATGCCAAAAGTGACAAAATTACAATAAATAATATAAAAATGAAACCTTTAATCTAAAAATGCAAACTTAACATGAAAGATATAATTTTTAAATAAAAATAGTAAAAATGCAAGAATGCAAACTTGACATACAAAATGTAAATTTCACATGAAAATGCCAAAAATACTAAAAATGATATAAAAATATAATTTTTAATTCAAAAAATGTAAAATTTACACGAAAATGCTAAAAAAGACATAAAAATACAATTTTTAATTTAAAAATGCAAACTTAACATGAAAATGTTAAAAATTCTAAAAATAATATAAAAAACAATTTTTAATTTTAAAATGTAAAATGTACATGAAAATGTTAAAAATGGTAAAAATGACATAAGAATACAATTTTTAATTTAAAAATACAAATTTTACATGAAAATATTAAATATGCTAAAATGACATAAAAATACAAATTTTAATTTAAAAATGCAAACTTTACATGCAAGATGTGAGCTTTATGCTAAAATAAGGAAGATGTAAAGAAAGATGAGAAGATGCAAACTTTATTTCAAAATACAATGAAAATGAACAAAAATGGCCTTTTATACCAAAAATGAGAAAAATACAAGAAGTGCTATAAAAATGTAAACTTTAACCCAAAGACATAATTTTTGATGCCAAAACACATAAATACATGATTTTGAGTGTTAAAAATGCAAACTTTCTAAGGTTCAAATATGTGGATATGAACACAAGTGTGTAGAACCCATCAAAATCATAAAAAATACACTAATAAATAAGAAAAATCATAAATCAATCAAAAAAATAAAGTAAACACTCCTTGATAATTCCTTTTTCTTTGCCTCTATAACATATAATATATCCAACTACGTTTTCACATAAATCGTAATTGCAAAAGTAAAAAGGAGTAGAAGTAGAGATTGAAATTTTTAAGAAATAAACGTATAAAAATATTTTTGGGTCCTCAAAAATAGGTTTGGCTAGACGTTTTTATTAAACAAGACTTGGAAAATTCTTAAAGTTTTGATTTTTAGGCCATCCTTATTAAAAAAAAAAAGATGCAAAGTGACGTGAATCATGCAATTTATACCTTTGGAGCGTACTTTGACCAACATGGAAGTGTGGTTTAGTGCAAGAAAATTCTAAATCAACCCTAAAAATTAAGAAATAGAATTTGGTTATTTCTAGGAAATGGGCTTTAGGTCTCTGGTGCAGCAGAGTCTCCCTAGATTTTCTAAAAATAAGTCCTCCTAAAAAAGACCTAAAGGGCTGCTTATATAGAGGGAGGCAACTTAACCAAAGGCACATGCCTTTGGTTAAAGGCATGTGCCAAGTGCCTTTGGATACTAAAAGGCACGTGCCTTTAAAGGGGCCATCCAAAGGCATAAGCTTATTTTCGAGCTTTTATGGTCCCTCTTAAGGTCTTTTGGACTTCTTTCAAGTATAAAGTTGGAAAATTTACTCATTTTAAAGGATGAAACGGTCTCTTTTTAAGTATCAGGATGGTTTAAGAACGCTCTCAAGGCTTCAACTATTATTCTCATTTACTTTTCATTGAAAGGGTTCATCATTAGACCATATTGGGGAACCGCTGAAAGTCAAGTATCAATAGTGGCCATAACATAATTGGCCTCGGGCATATCACTAATAACTTTATATTATTGACATGATATGATTATTGTATATATGCCATAACTATGCATATATTGAATAATGCCATGTTATACCATGATCTTGTTATATATTTATTCTTAGAAGAACATGTCTATTATGTTTATTATAGAATGTCATCCTTTGCATATTTTGTCTAGTGCTTGCATTCTTGTCGTGTTCATATAATTCTACCATTACCATGTTTTTCTATGTATAGTATTGTATATTTGATATGTTATTTGCATTCTTGTTATATTTTCTTATGTATATCATACTATGCCATGTTCATGAATTTTATATATTTTGTTCTTGTGTACTAGTGTGGATATATTATGATTGCATTTGCATGTAATGGTTGGTTCATCATGTTACATATTCTAAATAAGCTTTGTACCACATAGTAGGACCGACAATGCTCAGCATTTAGATGGTACAGAGATGCCTTTTCTTATATAAGTCTGGTCCTACTAACATCATATCTGAACCCTGATGCCTTATCTATGGGCAAATTTGGTTCCAAGCAAGGGATTAAGTTTGCCTAGTCCTTAATCGAATAATTGAGAGTCATACTAGGTCAATGGGTATTAGATACAATATTGATTAGGCCTAGTGTAAGTGAAAGATTATTAGTGATGTGCCCTAGGCCAATTGTATTATGGCCATATTGTGACTTTGTCTATTTTGCATCATTATAATAAAGAGGCATGTTATTGACTCTATTAAATTCCATGATTGTTTAACTCTATTTAAGATCATCAAGTGTGTGACTTAATAGTAGAACTCTTAGATGGTAAATGAGTTATATTCTAAATCATCCCTAGTCGGTCATTATTATGGGAGAATAATGAATGAAGACTAGTATAAGGTTGACTGATAACTATGTCTTACTAATCATGTATACGAGACACAAAGTCAAGTCATAGGTACATAGGATGTACTGAATTGACCTACTATGAGAATACTACATGGATAATTGTCATAAGTTATTCTCATTACAATGATATTATTGTAGTCCTCTGACCTAAAATCATCAAAGAGTCCTGCATGATGAGTTTTATATTTTGACACATTCTAATATTATCTTTAATAGGATGATATAATAGATTGTGATTGGATATAAAATGAATCATGTGAGGAGTATGAGTGATCAAAAAAGAATTTGTCCCTCACTAATCATGAGAAGGATATCTATTGGGCCCCTCAATAAATTAGACTGAATATAAATGCATAGCCGTACTTAAAATCAGTTGATAAAGAGTTATCAATTTCAGTCTAATTGAGATTGAGAAATAATGTGATTGAATTGTTAAGGATGACATAAACCATATTTTATGTTCAATGTAAGATATCGTGTACAAAAGGATTGTAATATTGTTGTTAAATAGGTTGTTCCAGAATATTGACCTTCACATGACTTGGGTAGTCATAATGTCTTGCTAGAGGCCACTTATGACTCATAGGCTACTAATGAGATTGGAGGCCCATTGCCAATGTTATGTGAACCTATAGGGTCACACATATAGAACAGACCCAAAATGGATATTGGGCTTATCAGCCCAATTAGATAGTTATCTCTCTTATGTGTAATTAGTTGAAATTTATTTATGGTAATAGTTACCATAATTAAATGTAAAAGGTAAATATATATATATATATATATATGTGTGTGTATATTGCCAACGTTGTGTGAACCTACAGGGTCACACATATAGAACAGACCCAAAATGGATATTGGGGTTATCAGCCCAATTAGATAGTTATATCTCTTATGTGTAATTAGTTAAAATTTATTTATGGTAATAGTTACTATAATTAAATGTAAAAGGTAAAAATATATTTATATATATATATATATATAATAGTTTTGGATATATATATATATAAATATAGAAATAAATAATGATAATAAACTAAAAAGGTATTTTGGTATTTGAGTAGGACTCTTCAAACCCTAATTGATATGGATATATATATAGATATATATCACATATTGGGAAGTAAGTCTCTGCACATCATTATTCATAAAATACATATTCTTTTAGAAAGAAATATAGAGAGAAAATTAAGAGAAAGGTGCTAGCACACCAGCATCATTTTGGGGTGTTCTGTTTGTGTGGATACCGGTAGAGAACGTTGCTCTCTTTAGTTGCATCTGTATTCCGACAGAAGATAACAAAAGGCTCGAGGTAGGGTGTCACCGGAGTGAACCTCCTCTCTTCCTTTCTACAATCTTGCCGTTGAACTCATCTTGGTAAGATTCTAAACTCAGTTTTAATTAATTTAATCGAACTACTTGGATTTTGGTGGGATTTTTAGGGTCAAAATTTTTATTTTCCGCTGCATGATTGTGATCCGGAACCCAACAGATAAATGAAGGATCATTTTAAAGAAAACAAAAGGAAAAAAAAAAAGAAAAAAAGAAGAAAAGAAAAAGGAAAAAATAAAAAATACCTCCAATAACACAGGGCTCCCAGCAAAGTGATGCATCTCAGATAAGTTGTCTAAGCCAATCAGTGTTTCAGCAAGGATAACTGGAATAGGGTTAAATCCAGACTCTACTTGGTCAAAAATCTATATGATTTAGAGGTCACAATCGCTAAAAGCAGAAACTAGCAAGAACTGAGTATACAAGCAGAAAGCAATCATCGAGGCCAGTACACTTCCTTACTATTGATAGCCACAGCAGCCTTCAGGAAAGAATCAAACATGATCCCATTTCCTGAGACATGTGCTAGAGAAGAAGAATGAAGGATGTTGAAAAGTCGGGCTATCTGTTGTTGTATAGCTCTATCATCTAGCCTATTCATCGGAGGAACTGTAATTTGTTTAGAGGAATCATCCGGGTAACCTAAAATTGCTCCAAACTCTTCAGGTATGGGGTAAATTTTGAAGTTATTAAATCTAAAGATGTGGTTATTTGGATCCCAAAATTGAGCAACAGTGTGCAAGAAAGGGTAATTGATCTTACAGAGATGAAGTGATCTAAAGATGAAAAAATGAAATAGATCTAGTTTTTGCCAATCTTCTCTACCTAAACTCTGTAGAACGGGTCAGATCAATTTCAGATGGTGTTCTGACATGGCTTTGAGAGTTTTTATGGTTTTTGGATGTAAAGGGCGACTGTATCATAATATGGTTGATGTAGGGTTTATTTATAGACTTTTAGAAATGAACAAAATTGGAAAAATTTCAGTGTTAGAGCCGCAGAGGCGCCACCACACCATAGAGGCGCCGCCCAAGCAAGAGGAGGCGCATGCCTCTATACTTTAGAGGCACACGCTTCTATGTTTTAGAGGTATACGTCTCTATATTTCAGAGGTGCATGCCTTCATATTTCAGAGGCGCACGCCTCTTCTCTTACAGGCAGCGCCTCTTTATTGTAAAATGATAAAAATTATCTGTTTTGATGAAAATTGGACTGGAATTAGATGGTAATGGCGGTACAGTTGATCATAAAGTGGAATAATGAAAAGAAATATAAGCACTTGAATAAAATGCATTGTTATATAATCCAAATATGTTTTCCATATAAAAATCCATATCCCTAAGTCTTTACAAAATAGCCTAACAATCTACCCATCCTAAGTCCGTAATCTAATCCTGATCGGACTCAGTCTCCTTGTCATCCTACTCACCCTCGCCAGCTACCTTGTCCTCGGCATCCTCGTCATCATCATCGTTAACCTCATCCTCAGCATCCTGAATGCCAGGGGACAGAGGGATATCAGCAGCAGGGGAAACTCCATCATCTGCATCACTGGCGTTAGAGTCATCATCATCATCATGTCTGCTCCCCATCCGAAGATCAGCTAGCTAATGTTGGAGCAACGAATTTGGGTCTCCAATCCGGCATAATGTGTCTATCCAAACAGAAAAGGAAAACAGGTAAGTTAAGATCATAAAAAGATGCATACATATTGTATAAAAATAATGACATACCTTCCAGTCCTTTGACATCTGAAATATAAGATCCCACTGGGCCTCGAACAAACCATATATATGCTCACCCTGCTCTTTAGGAATCTACAGGTACAAAGGCACAAACTATATCAGTGCTAATATTTTTATACAGTAAGCAAATAGGAGAAGAAGAGCATGAATAATACTCACGTGGGTGGCAGTAAAAGGTACGGGTAATAGAAAGTCTTTGGGGTGATGGAAAATCTCCCTCAAGCTCTAATCCTAAAGAACGAGGCACCCGAGCCTCTGGAGCGACAGTAAGCTATGTGGGAAGAATGAGTGTGCGGTCAAGTGCAGGATCCATAGTAGAATGGTGAAGAAGGAATGAAAGTTTGGAAGAAAGAAGAAAGAGCATGAAAAGTTTGAAATGAAAATCAAAAGGATTTAAATTCATATAGCTTTGGCAAATGCCAGTTTGGTCCTTAAGGGAAAAAGTATCTTTTAGTACCTGAAGTTTTAAGTGTTGACTAACATATTATCTTTTGAAAGAATTTAAAGATTACATGAAGTCATGATGTGAAGCATCGAAATTCGAGCCTCTCGGGTTGTACCCCGAGGATGACAGCATAGACAAAATTGAAGCCTCTTAGTTTTTGATACCAAGGTTGGACGGCGACCTCAAATTGAAGCCTCTTAGTTTTTAACACCAAGGTTGGATGGCGACCCCGAATTGAAGCCTCTTGGTTTTTTACATCAAGGTTGGACGGCTACCACAAAATTGAAGCCTCTTGGTTTTTGACACCAAAGTTGGACGGCGACCTCAAATTGAAGTCTCTTAATTTTTTGACACCAAGGTTAGACGGTGACCTCAAATTGAAGCCTCTTGATTTTTGACACCAAGGTTGGACGGCGACCCCAAATTGAAGCCTCTTGGTTTTTGACACCAAGGTTAGATGATGATAAAATTACACCTCTCAGATTGTACCCCGAGAATGACAGTGCAGAAAACTAAATCACAGGATTGAAGGATATCCTTTCATATTTATTACTTGCATATTATTTTTCGAAAAACCAAATTTAAATTTGTGTTTAACCGATTTTCTAAAAACTAAGGGGGAAAACTATAGACACATAGTTCACCCCGGCCTATAAAAAAGTCCAATGATGAATATTAAGATAAGGGATCAATAAAAAATTAGGACGGACCAACCTTTCATGAAGGAAGTCCAACCCATAATCTATCTCAATCTAATCCTGATGATAGATTAGGAATAATAGGTGATAAAAATTAGTGGAAGATAATTAAAATGAAATTGATTTATAGTAAAATACTAATAGATAAAAGAGAGGATTGTTTATTAAAGCCAGGACTAGTAAAAAAAAAGAGGAAAAATGAAAAAAAGAAAAGAAAAGAATTAAAAACAATGACAATTCTCTGCGGAAAAGGCAAGGGCTTCTGCAAAAAGGGAGAAGGTCTAACTCTATATTGATGTACCCAACAGCCATTAACAACCTTCTGATGGCAAATCACTTTATAACAGTAATTTCTAAACTTTCAATTTCTTTTTATTTCTTTTAAGTGCATGATTGAAATTTGATGATTTAATTGCATGATCTTAAAATTGTACGTTGTTTATATCATGGATTTAACTCATAATATGATTTCTGCTATCTTGTATGGATAAATAATCATTTTAATTTTAATGTTATAATTACATGAGTTTCTTTTACAAAAATGCATGTGGTACTTTAATTAATTTTTTAGACCTGCTTTTATTAATTATTTATTATTTTTGATTGAGTATTTGATTTAATTTTTATGCTTTAATTTCGTCTTTGTACATCTATTTACCAGTAAACCATCATTCTGTGATTTATTTTTATTATCTATTTATCTGTTTACTTATTTATTTAAACAAAA
Organism: Macaranga tanarius; assembly: GCA_949673435.1. Taxonomy (NCBI): domain Eukaryota; kingdom Viridiplantae; phylum Streptophyta; class Magnoliopsida; order Malpighiales; family Euphorbiaceae; genus Macaranga; species Macaranga tanarius. Next base: position 18,599 of record CATIWO010186379.1, read on the forward strand.
AAAGGGCAACAGTGCCTTGTATGCACTATTGCTGTTTATTTTTAACTCATTTGATTTTTTTTAAAAAAAAAAAATTGGGTAACAGATGAATTGAATTTTTTTTTTTCTTATTTGGCAACAATTCGTAGCACTGTCGCCCACTATAATTTTTTTTAAAACTTTTGTTTTTTTATTTATTATTCTGATTTTTTTTATTTGATCTTATTTCACATAGTTTATTGTTTCTTTATTTTAGTTGTTAGTTTTTTTATTTTTTAGGTTTTTGTACATAATATTTATTTATTTTTATTTTTTATTTAAATGTTAATTAATATGATTATATCAACTAGGGATTTATGAATTAATTAATTATTTGTTTTATAGTTAATATAATTGAGTTATTTGATATTGTAAAATATTTTTATTAATTTTAGATTTAATTTTATTTTTTTAATATGCATCTAGCTAGAATTTAATTTTTGATTATTTGTTTTCTGTTGCACTAACCTTGTTCTATTTTTGTAGGATATTCTTTGGAAAAATTTAATTTATAATTTATGTTGCAGGCCTACGCACTAGATAGCTCACGGGCTATTGAATTTAATTTTGGGTTTTAGTCCAATTAAACTGTGTTTTATTTTTTATTTTTTATTTTATTTGCATGAAATAAGTTTTAACTCTTTTCTCCTCCCTCTTTCTTTGCATGTATTTTTATTATGTTGTTTTAATTATCTGTTTGATTATCTATGTTGAATGGTGTGGATGAATATATTTCTGGACCAGACCCAAATTATATGGAAATTGGATTAATTAATTACTTGGGCTAAAACTAAAATTTAGAAATTGATTGAGACCCATTTGTATGTAATTAAAGGGATAGTTAAGTAATTAAAAATAATAAAACATAAAATACAAACGGAGGCCGATTGGCGGGTCCACAAACGGGTCATTTGTGAAGGGAATGGAGATCAAAGCATCCAAATATGCGGAATTTTAAAAAATTTTGGAAGCATGCAACACTTGCATCAAGTTTGAATCCATTCCATGCCACAAGATCCAAATCACATACAATTTACATAACTAACAAATCATGCATCATGGACAATATTTTAGCAACAATCAAATAGTAGTCATGTAATTACATTACAAGTCCTACATACTAAGAGTTGAGTACCACTTACAAAACTCCCAAGTGTGTAGAACGCACGACAAGCTTTGATTGTTGCAATCCACTAGCTCCGAGCTTCCTAAGTGTGAAGCCTCTAGCTCGAGACACACGGATTACACTTGGTTGATCTTCAAGATGTAGTGAGCTCTCCACACAAACCTCTCTTGAATAAGACGTAAGTGCTTGTGAAAGCTTCTACAATCTTTGAAGGTATGGAACTTAAACTACCCTCCCAAGGATGATGGATTTACCTTGTACAACACTTGTACAATTAAGGCTTTAGGTTAAAGAAATCACAACACTTGTGATATGTTTTGGTTCTCTACAATAAGAAATTGTCAAGAAGAAGAAGAGACACTCTCAACTTTTTCTTTTCTTTTAGAATAACCAAAACTCTCTCAAAAATGCCTTAGCCTTAATCAAGCAAGTAAGAAACCAAGAAGTTGTCTCTACAACTTTAGTTGTCTATTTATAATATTAACAAAGCCAATATAATATAATTAACTTAAGTTTCTTCACACACAAGCTTGCTGCTATAACAAGAGTGGCTTTCAAGTTTGCTACTATAGCAAGAGTAGCCACCAAGTTAATCACTATAGCAGGATTGGCCACCAAGTTAGCTACTATAGCAAAATTGGCCACCAAGTTTGCTACATATCCAAGAGTGTCTTACACTCTTCTATTGGTCTTGTTTGGTTGCTTGGATATCTTTATCCCTATTCCATTAACTCTTAATGGGCTTGGGCCAAGGCATGGGATATGTGCTTCTCTACACTTAGAGATGGCCCAATCCTTACCAAACAAATAATGGGCTAGATTAAACTATTTAATCAATACCCAATCCATATTATAAATAAATGGGCTAGTTTAAACTCTTTAAACAAAAACCCAATCCATATAATAAATAAGTGGGTTAGTTTAAACTAACTCTTTAAATAAAACCCAATATTTATGGTCCATCTCATGGGCCTTATCCATCATCCATAATTTTCATGGTCCATCTCA
>CATIWO010186461.1:0-23692 GCA_949673435.1 Macaranga tanarius
ATTGGATGGAACAGAGCAAGTGGAATACACATACTCATCTACCACCAACCTACTTAAATTGGAGAAGACACTGGCAGGGAGTTGGCCATGCCATACCTCTTTCAGTTCAGGAAATTCAGAGAGTTTCAAATTCTGTAGGCCACTGAATCCAATCTACAAATGCCAAATATTACATAAATGAAAATTACATGAGTTAACTGAATATTCTTGGAACGAGAACAACCATTACATGAAATTAAACCTCCTTATCGCCATTACTAAGTGTACTTACCTTTTCTGTGTACAATTGTCTTATGGTGGTATTAAGATCGCCAATCCAACGTTGTTTATCTCTTTCTTCAATTAGATATACTCTTTTGAGCTTTGGTGCACTAACTCCCATCGAAAAAACCTTCATCCTGGGACACTGTGTCACAATTGCCACTTCCAAAGATGGGAATTTGACAATGCAACATGCAGATGAAGTGAAGCTAGTGAGGCTTCTTAAACAATGAAGCTTCAAACTTACCAATTTGTTGAAAATTATCTCAGTTTGGGATTGGAATTCATCTCCCTCGTCTGCCACAATTTCCATTAGCATGTTGCATTGTCTTATGGTCATGTTGGTGAGGTTGACCATACTTTTGGCAATGGAGGATGATACTAAGTTCTCCAATCCGTTGCATCTCCACACATCTAGAGTCCTAAGATTTTGATAAGATGCAAAAGATGGCCCCATATTAACCAATCCATCACATTCCCGTAATCTCAGAGATTGAAGATTTGGAAGAACTAAGGCAGGTTGGCAGTCTTGACTCCATATACGCCTCATATTAGGAAGGTAATCTAGGGTTAAGAATCGTATTTGTGCAAGAGTCTCACCGGCAATACCTTGTGGAAGTAGCACTTTGAAATAGCACTTCCTCAAAATAAGATTCTCCAACTTTTTTAATTTTTGAAGAAAATCAAATAAAAAATTAACTGAATCCTCGTCAAAGCTACGCAGTTGTAGAATTGTTAGTTTGTGAAAGTTGTCTGCTAGAAATTGGCTTTCTTGTATCATTGTAATGTCGTTGTAATTAAGTCCTAATTCCTCCAGATTGTGAATAATCTAAAAGTCCACAACAGAAAAACAAGGTGAAATTGATGTTGCATCAACAAAATTTAGCATAAATCAAGGAAAGGAATCAAATGATTTAAATAACAGTACTATTGCACGATTCAAACAATCATTAACACATTCCTTTTTTTCCCATCCTTTTTTTTTTTGAGGAATTTTTTTCCCACTATCATAATATTAACATCATGCAATCAAGAATAATGCTACAGAAATCAACCTTTTCCATGTGAGAGTAAAAAGAAGCTAATTAAATTATCAATGAATGTTCAAAATAAATGTTGGGCTATATGAAGCCCTCACCTTTCTGAAATGGATATAAAAAAGGTTGGGCTGGAGTCAGTTATGGTTAAAGCTCTTACCTCACTAAATAAGAAAAGTGGTTGTCCAACTTCACTCTTTTGTGGGCTTTCCTACTTCAGCTTCTACACTCCTTGCAACTCTTGAGCTTCTGAACCAAAAATTTTCAATTTCTCACACTCATGTGCAATAAAGCATTTTAGCACCGGACATTTCAAAATGTGAATTTCTGAATAAAAATATTTGAGTCTTTTTAATCGCCATAGGCATAAAGACTTCAATCGAGGAAACACAAAGTTAGGAGTTTCTTCTTCCTCTACTTCTTCAACTCTTTCCTCCATTGCAACGATTTCCTCGACCCCACTCCTATCGATAGTAATCTCCTCCAATTGTGGAAGTTGTTGACAAGCCATTGAAAATGGGAGGAGGCTTTCCAAACTTGGACAATCCCAAGCATGCACTTCTCGTAGGTTATGAAAAGAGATGATTCCATGAGGATCCCCATTCCATACATGCTTCAGATTTGGGAGATTACCTATCTTCAACAGTCTCAATTGGCTGGCAACTGCAACTTGTATTGTTTCTTCTACTTTCACTAATGCACGGAGATCAAACACCTCTTCTAGTAAATTACAGTTCGTTACAGTCACTTCTTCCACATTCTGCAATCTTCTCTTTAACATCTCCGATGAAAAAAACTTCAATAGTGCATCTGCATATTCTACTCTCACAACTTTTAACTTGCAAAATGAATTTGTTTGGAGATCTTCATCATCATTCCATATCATCTTCAACTTATGCATTTGGATCAGATGCAATTCCTCCAAATTAGGAAATGACACCTAATTCACAAATATCCTTGCGTTGGTAATAACTAATAACATAACAGTCAATTGACTAGTGAAAAAAAAATCAAGAAAGAAAAAATAAGGATGATGGGTTCTAATTTAGTAACACTGTTCAAAAAATCACAAAATTCAAAGCATTGGATACTATAATTAATTCCATAATTGAGTTGCGCAAATTGTACTGGTAATACTATTCAAAACATTTGTACTAGTAATGAATTAAAATAAAGAAAAAATAATCTCAATGTAATAAACCAGTTCTAGTATAAAAATAATTAAACAATCAACTTACGTTCTCTATTAATTAATTTTTTAGTACACAACAAATAGAAAATATGAAAAGTTTTTTAACATATTTTTTAAAATTTTTTGTGAAATTTTTAATATTGAAAATAAATTTTGTTCAAACAACAATTATACTTTTTACTATATTTAATTATTATTAAAAGATTCTTTAATATTTTAAAAACTAATGTTTTTATAAACTAAAAGGAAAATGTACATTTACCTTTAAATTCATTTATTTAAAAAATATCATTTTTTAATTATTAACTACTTTTTAATTAAAATTGTATAATACATTTTTAAATTGTTATTTAATTAGATTAATTTGATAGAAAAAATTTAAATCTAGCAATTTTACTTTTAGTTAAAATTTATAGTACATTTAAATTATTATTTAATTATATTAATTTGATAGAAAAATTCGAATCTAACAATTTGACTCGACACATGTTTAGGGAGAAAAATTTCAAAAGAAGATTTAATATGTGTAAAAACAAAAGTGCATTTATGCATCGCAATTCAAGTTTAAAAATTCAATAGAACAAAATTTATTTAAGAATTTAAAATGAGTTTTACCATTTATTGATTTTTATTTTATTTTTCGGTTCTCTTTATTAAATTCCTCCGGTAGAAGAAAAGGAAAAAAAAAATTATGTTGCCCTCCCTATATACTTTATTTATGTCTATGTCAATAAAATAAAAGATCCAATAAAAAAATTCCTATTACGCAAAAAAAAAAAAAAAAAAAATCCTATTGCGCATTGCATGAAAGAATTTTTTCTAAAAGGAGGAGAAGAAAAGTACATATTAAGACATAAAAGGCACAAAAAGAATCAAGCAAAGTGAATTACCTTTTCATCAAATAGACTTGAGCTCTCTTGCCGATTGGTAACTTGTGCATTCGTGATTTTGGGACTAGAGATAAATGTGTGAAGACGAGGGCAATTCTCTAGTTGCAATTTTTTTAGTGATGTACATTCAATTAATTTAGCAGTGCAAAATCCTATGAACATAGGAAGAGTTTTGAGTCTTAAAAACTCTAATTTTGGAAAGGACACCTTCATCATATTTTCTTCTGCATTTGTAGCTATTATTTCTCCAATGAAATTGCAATCCCTTATCTCAAGCTTTTTGAGTTGTGCCAAATATTTAACCATTGAATATGTGAAAAAATAGCTTAAATTCCCACAACCCTCTACCATCAAGCTTGTTAAGTTTTGAGTGCACAAAGATTCTTCTATAATATGGTAGCTCCATATCTTCTCCACATTAACTGAGGACAATTTCAAATCTACTAACCTGGGAAATTGAATCTGCAAGTATATAAATAATTTTTTTATTAATAAGGCTTCATATTTACTATCCATTATGATATGTAAAATCAAGAATGGTAGTTCATTATATACCACAATTGTTTGAAGATGGTAAAAACAAAAATTGCAAAGAATTGCTATGCAAATTAGCAGCAACTAAAAGAATAAAGAAAAACTATAAATATGTAATTCTTCTAAAAGTAATTTTAAATTTTATATAAAAATAATGTATTACTTTAATGGTAAATTATTACAAAAATAGAAGTAAATGTTGTTTTTTCTATTTGAGAAAAAAATAGATGTAAATGTTTAAGTTCTATCAAATGTGAAATTTATCCACGCCTTAATCATACATGCATGCTAGGCTTTCAAGACCTAAAAGCACTTTCAGGACCTAAATAGATCCAAGAAAATTTTTGTAGTACCAAAAAAAAAAAAACCATAGTTGTACACAGGATCAGCTTGCTCAATTATGATACTTCTTTTTCTTTTTCGTAATGAAGTTCATATATTACAACCATAATTTCCAACAACAAAAAAATAAAAAGCAGTAGCCCCCCTCTCCAAGCGAATTTTGTCTTAAAATGTTCAAGAATGGATGAAACAGAAAAAAGTTCAAAATTTACTTATCTCAAAGTTAGCACACTATCAATTGGTTAAGTATATCTTAAAAAGAAATTATAGGACATTAAGACAAAGATGCAAAAAAGGAACTATAAACTCTTACCTTGTTGCTGAAAAGTAGCAATTTAGTTTCAGATCCTATTCCTCCACAGTCCGCATTAGCATTTGCTAGTCTCTGCGAACTTTGGGATGTGGCGGGCACCTTCAGATGGGAACAAAAGCCTGTAAACCGAGGTAGATACTCCAATGTCAATACCCGTAATTGTGTCAGTTTAATAACTTCGTCTTTGACACCTCCTCCATCTTCAGTTTCCAAAGAAACAATCTCTTCGACATTTTCACATGTATTTACATGGATTTCTTCAAGTTGTGCGAGATCTCTAAACATTGACCAACAAAAAATATTCTTCAATGCATTACAATTTGTCACCTTTAGCTGTCTTAATTTGCTAAAAGACCCAACAATAAATTGGCCGTAAAATATCTTCTTCATGTTACTCAAATTTTCCACAATTAACGACTCCAAGCTCGGGAAAGCAATGGAATTGTGCATCCTCGTCTACAATATACTGAACATAATGACTCTTTTGGAGCTGGAGATGTTTCAAATTCGGAAAACCTTGCCCATCTAATTCGAAGAGCACATTTTTCACACCCTCTAACTCATCCAAATAGAGATCTTCACTTCTCATTAACAACACCTTAACCTTTTCCAAATCAATGCTTGAATTGAGCTTGAGTTTCAAGGTTTTTGAGGTTTCATACTTACCAGACCAGGCCCACTCTTCTCCAATGAATACTTTGTATCTTTCCAGCTTTTCAGAGAACAAATCTTTGGACAGCATTTCTGCTTTGGTGATATGCAAGTCAAGAGTGACTAGGTTTGACAGACTCTTCAATTCAGCTAGGCTAGCATTCTTTCTTTCATCACCATGTTCTTCACCCTCCCACTGCGTAAAGCTGTTTTCCATATATAACTCCTCTAACTTTGTCAAGCATGATAAGACTCCTGGAGGAATTACTTTAAGGCTTTTGCATCTGCTCAAATCCAGAATTTGCAAACGAGTCAACTTTCCTATTTCCTCAGGCAGCCTGACAATATTGGCGTCAATAAGGCTGAGAACTTGCAATTTATTTAGATCCCCGACTGCAGCTATGTCTCTCAAAACACAACGATCCAGGCACAGTGTATGAAGATTGTCAAGCAATTGAAGTGACGAAGGAATTGGCGACAGATGCACACCTGATAAAACCAAAAGTTTCAATTTTTTCATTCTACTGAAAAGATTATCTGGTATTTTGAGTGATGAATCATTATTATACAGTATAAATGAGTGGAGGTTTGGGCATTCAGGAACTTCTGGAAGCTCAGGGATTTTTTTGCAATTCGGCAAAGAGATAGCAGTGAACTGTTCAAATTCCTCCTTCTTAGGCCATTCTTCCAATTCAGTCCCATATGCTACACTGAAGATGGGATGATCCCTGCGTCCAATAAAGGCTGCAACATTGTGAACGACGTCATGCATTTTGACATAGTGGTCCACGTCATCCTCATTTTCAAGCAACAAGCAAGACCTTTTCAGGTCATTCACCGCTTTGAGTAGTCTATTTCTTGCTGCTATAGCTGTGGTGCGTTGGTTAAATAAGCCCAGCCCTATACTATACTTCAACAGATCAAGGAGGTTCAAGGAGTGAGGTCTGAGCTGTCCACAGAGTAAGAACAAAGACTTCTCTTCAGCATCCAAAAATTTGTAAGTCAATTCTAGGGTCTTCACAACTTGAGCTTCAAGTCCCTCATCATCAAACCTTTTCAGCTCTTCCAGCGCATCCTTCCATTCACGTAACTCCTTGCCTTTTAATGCCGATGCAACCGGCACAATTAGAATTGGCAGACCTCCACATCGCTTGGCTACTTCAATGGCTACAGGTTGTAGATTGGGATCTGTCAAATCGCCAGCATTCTTCTCAAATAGCTGCCACGCCTCTTCCTTCTGCAAAACATCAAGTCTAAAACTAAAACGCCCCTCAACATCCATCTTCAACAATACATTTAGATCCCTGGATGTCATCAGCACCTTGCATCCTTGATGATCATTAGGAATTCCTATCTCCTCCAATTTGATTTTATCCCAGATATCATCGAGAATAACAAGGACTTTCTCCTCCTGTTTCAGCCGTGCAAGTATGAAGTAACCGAGCTCCCCTTATTTCAGTGGACTCAATATCAAATGTCAAACCCAACCAATCAGCGATTTCTTTTTGAATTTTGTTGAGATCGGGATTCTGGGTTACGTTTGCTGTGGCCACTACTTTGTACGTCCCATCTTCCTTGACTCGAGCCCTGAACTCCTTCACCAGCTTAGTCTTACCCACGCCTCCAAGTCCATACACTCCAATCAACTTGACATCAGGATCCTTCATCACTTCCACAATTCTATTCAAAACTTGCTTTCTTGATTCAAAGGCTTCATAATCTTTGGTAAGCTCCAAATTCTGCACAGGGACACGGTAGGAAATTCTGTCAAATTTCTTTTCTTCTCGGGCTCCATCAACCGCAGGTAATGCCTCCTCCTTAGCTTTTTTACTGAGCACATAACGAGTCTTCCAACTAGGATTGCATCCGACGAAGCAGCCCTTGCTGGCTCTGTCGTTATCTTCTACGAGAATGGGATCTGCTGTTTCAATAGCCTCATCCGATTTTGTCAGCCAAATCTGAACTTTTTCGTCAATTTCTTCACCTCTGTCACTAGCTTCCTTCACTTGGCGCAGGATGCCCTCTTTTTCAGCTTTCAGCATGTCAACTTTAGCTTTGAGGCCTTTGATGTTGCTGCTGTAGTTGCAGAGGTAATCAATTTTGTTGCATATGGAATCAACTCCTCGATGCGTTAAATTGCTTACAACAGTGTCTGCCACTGGGATTGGCATTCTTCTTCACTTTCTTTTAAAACACAAGAAAAGGAGTGGCAACAGATAAGCAAACAATAACCCAAAGGTTAATAAAAGCAAAATAAACAAAACAAGCAAATAAATAAAACCACGAACAAATATTGTGCTCACTAATATGTCAAAGAATTAGTTCTGAGAATTTGCTCAAAACAAAAGGTAGGCTTTAGCTGTGATGGCTTTTAGTTGCTAATGACTGAATGAAATTAAAGAGAGCGGGAGTTTCTTTCTTTCTTTGTTGGATCAAGATGAGAAAAAGAGCAGATTGAGAGCGTGTAAAAGAATGGCTTTACTACCAAAGCCTCTGCCACGGCATTGAAAAAAAAAACTGAAATAAAACAACTGGCTATTGATCTAAACATGACAAATTGTCTTTTCACTCACTCTCACTAATTAATTAATTACTTAAACTCATCTGCATTCATCAAATTACTACAACACAGTTTTTTTTTTATCATATTACTACAAACCTTTTTTTAGAAAAAAAGATAAATTGAAGGATGCGAATTTTAAAATTAAATATCAATTTTAAACTATTATATGTTAATTTTAGTATCCAAAATAAAGTTAATTGTAAAGTTAGGTGACCACAAAAATATTTAACCCATTAATTAATCTTGTCGAGAAATTTATTTGACCTATAATAAAAAAAATCCATATTAAAAATATTACTTTACATTTTTTTATGAATTAATAAGTTCTTTTAAAAAAAATAAAATAATTTAAACAAAAATTAAAAATATTTTAATATTTATAAAATCATAAAAATTTGTATTATGAAAATTATAAATTTATAAAATATTATGAATTCTACATTGCAAATTGCAAAAATTTTAAATTCATAATTACATAATCAACAAAAAGATTATGCAAATCTAAATTTTATTTTAATTTTAACTCCACATTATTAAAACTATACATATGAATAAATTATTTTAAAATTTTAAAATTCATAATTAAATAATCAACAAAAATTGATTATATTGACAGTTTATAAATAAAAATTATGTTAATAAATTATTCGATGTTGTAATTCTTATTACTATACAAATTAATTATTATAAATAAAATTATTTTTAAATTATACTTTCTACCTTAATTAAGTTAATAATATGAAAATAGTAATAAGAAATATTATTTGATAATTTTTTATTATTAAATATTTTATTCAAAATAATATTGGAAGACTATAAAATATTATAAACTTTATATTTTAAATTATAAAAATTTAAAAACTAATTAAATTATTATTAAAAATTATTTATAAATATATCAGTTTTATTATACTTCTAAATATACATTATTCAAGTCTATGTAAATAAAATATTTTTAACTTTTTCATTAAATTAGGTATGAATTTTCTATATAAGTCAAATAAATTAGATATAGATTTTTTTAAATATAGGTCAAATAAATTTTTTGACAAGGTTAATGAATGGTTAATTATATTGGCGGTCACCAAATTTTGTATTTATTTCATTTTGGGTATTCAATTTCAATTGGTATCATTTCAACCACCAATCTAAGTTTGCATTTGACTTGTATGATGATATGGCAAATATTCTTTGAATATTCCAAAATTGGCTGTTATATTAATAAAATGCTACCAAGTAACATGTCGATAACAAACAAATTTTAGTTACTGAAAAGAAATCAATTGAAGTTTAGTACTCAAATTGAAATCAGTGTAAAGTTAGGTGACCACTAAAATAATTAACCCGACTTTAGTTAAAATTAAATATAAAGCAATTGACATGTGGCAACATTAATATTACAGTCACAACAATTGCATATTCATATAACAAGATGAAACATTTTTTATTTCAACAAATTTATTTCAAATTTCTAATTTTAGCTCAAATATTTTATTTTTTTTAAAACACATTACATTTCACTATTAACTATATAATATTTAGTAGTTGATTATAATATTTAAATTATTTATTATTTTATAATTTATTAAATTTAAAACATTAATATTTGTGTTAAAAAATATATTAGTATTATATTATTTGTTAAATTTTAAACACATAAATTTAACTTTAATACATGTATTAACACTTTTCAACCTCTTACAAATCATCTATAATATATATACACACATCAAAAGAGAGGGGACAAAAAACAAATTTACTAAAAAGTTGTTGATTATTGTTATATAAAAATTAGATAATTTAATTGTCATGTCCGTACCCGAATAATTAAAGTTATTCTGGGTTAGAACTAAATTATAAAGAAAATAAGTTTGGAGAAAGGACTTAATTGAAAGAAATTAAGTTGAGGGACCAAAATGTAAAATGGCATAAACCGCCATTTTTACAGATAAAGAAGAAGAAGAAAAAAAGAGAAAGGGAGACGCTGTGAAGAATGGAGAAGGAAAAGAAGAAGGAGGAACATACATTTCTGTGAGTGGATTTCCTTTCTTCAATTCTTTAATTTATATACTTGTTTTTGGCTAATTTTCGGTTGTTTTGGAATTGATTTTTGTGTCTGTTATTGAAATTTCACAAATTCGAATGTCGCTGCAGTGCAATCAGGCGGCGCCTGATTGCATTGAGGCGGCACCTCATCGAGCAAAGGTGACGCCTCAGCCCTTTCTAAGCCCTCAAGTGAAGCCTCAATGGGCATTAAGGCGACACCTCAGTAAGCCATTAAAGCGGCGCCTTAGTGACATGAAGTTGATCAGGTAGCACCTCAGTGGCCATAAAGGCGGCGCCTCTACACTGAGCCGATGCCTCAGTGATTCAAAATATTGTTTGAGTTGATTTCGAACCTTGATTTGCAATATATATGATATACGGAGTAATATAGAGCTTTGATTTGATCAGAAATATAATTAATTATAAATGCAATAATTTTATGAACACAAGTATATTGAGAAAGAAAAGGTTGTAGTAAGACCGTGCCCGGAGTACGGCTAGATTTTGTGAGACGTAAGACTGTGTCCGGGATACAGCAACTCACATGTGTTTAATATTCTTGTACCTGGGGTACAATGAGAAATTAATGGAAACGAGATATGTGGTTATGATAACTGTCTTTGGGACAGTGCTTGAGATTCTTAAATGCCTTTGGGGCTAATCCAAGTGATATATAGATCGGTATGCATACCTATATTAGACTTTTGATGTGCTGACTGGTACCTATTACATCAGGACCTAATGTGAGAATAATATTTTGAAAAGAAAGTTGAATTTCAGAAGAGTTTGAAACTTTAAAGAGTTATTATAAATGATTCTTGTGATTTAGTCATAAACCTGTTTAAACTATATGGATTATTTTATGAGCAAAAAGGAAATAATTTAATTATTTTCAAATGTTCTGGTTATTATTTATTCCTATTATTTCTTGAGACAGTATTGTAGTTTGTCCATTCACTGGGTATTTTCTTGAGAAAATACTCACCACCTCTTTTTTTTCATTTTCTTTTTTCAGCATAGGTTAGTACTTGTTTATATAATAAATATTATGGCAATTCTTTGGACTGTGATGACATACAAGGTGGACGGGCCAGAGACAGAGGTTCACTTCTTTATACAACATGATGCTGATGTAATTCTTTCCTTTAGAGCAGCATTAGAGCCGATCACGGTAGATTATCACACTCATACGAAGAGGCAAGACTTTGTTGATGGTAGTGACGGTGACACACACTACCACTACTGGGGTCCGGGTCTCTCTGACTTGGACTTAGTCACGTCTAGACCCGCTTTCTCTTTCTTTTTGTGATAGGGCTTGTATTGGGGAGTAACTGCACTTTTATGTAGTTATGGCAGTACTCTCCAACTCTAGTTTGACCTACGTGATGGGGTAGTTGAGTTGTATCTATTCTTTTTTGTGTGTATTTATATATATTTCAGGATAATCCTTACCCTGTGCAGCCCTCTTGTAGTACAATATTATTATGTATATTATATCAATTGTCTATTTGAGCTTGCCATCATTCTTATTTATCTTTAGTTGGATGTTTTTAATGATTCTATTTATACATATATTTCTGATCGTTGATTGATGTGAGAATGATTTCAGTGAATGGTTGTTAGATCGTATTCTTAAATCTTACCTTAGAAGTAACACCTCTCCATATCGGTGCCTCGGATGGAACAATAGAGTCATGGTGCTAACTGACGAGGTGTCGGTAGGAAGGGGTGTCATAGTTTTTGGTATCAGAGCCTAGGTTTGGAAGTTTAGATTTGAAAGCTTAGCTTTGGAAATTTAGATTGTAAGAACAAGGATTTTGATGGATTTGATAGGTTTTGGAGATTTAAGGTGTGAGACCTAGGTTAATTAAATTTTATGAAATTAAAGAATATGTGTGTTGAATGGATGTTAGTTGATAACTTGATACTCAATGGTTTGAATCGCTAAAGTGGACTGATTTTGGATTTTCAGGAAGATGGCAAAAACTAAAGGAGGCAGAATAGGTGTTCGTGGTAGGCCTAGAGGTAGAGGTAGAGGTCGAGGTGACCAGGTCAATAGAATGGATCTAGTAGAGATAGGAAAGTATGAGTAGAAACTGACGTATACCATGAGAATTGTCTCCATCAGTAGCTTTTATTGGTAATGAAGGAGACGATATATAAGGAATCAATGTAGGAAGCAAATAGGGCAGTTCAATATCTAATGCTCCAGTGTTGAACTTCAATGTACCGAGAAGAGCACGTAATGGACAACCACCACCGCCGGTGCAGGAAAACGTGGCTAATAATCCAGTGTCATCAGTAATGCATATAGATGCTACAGAATTTACACGTACTATGGCAACTATGATGGCTAAAAAGGATAAAAAGGAGTGTAAAAGACCGGGAGACATAATTGAACATGTGAAGAAATGTGGAGCGTATGACTTTTATAGTACGTTAGACCAAAGACAGGCTGATAAGTGGATTAAGACTATAGAAAAGGCTTTTACGATGTTGTAACTTAATAACGAGGAAAGGATAAGTAATGTTTATGGCCTAATATTTAATAAAGCTAACGATTAGCTGACTCGAGTCTAAAATCTGTATGGCGAAGCTTTGACCTGGCAAGTATTTCAGGAGGAATTTCATAGAGAATACTTAACAGAAAACTATCAGAAGGAGAAAGTAGTTACATTTATCAACTTAGTACAAGGATTGATGGCGGTCAGAGAATATGTTAATAAGTTCGAGAATCTGTACAAGTACGCGAAGGATATATATCCTACGGAGGAGAGGAAGAGTGAAAAATTTCATGAAGGACTGCATATATCCTTGAGAGGAAAATTGAACTTGTACGCTGGAACGACATTTAGAATTTGGGTTAAAAAAGCAATGGAATAGAAGAAGCTGGATAAAGAATTGGAAGCTTTAACCCAAGTTAAGTCTAATTAACAAGCTGAATAATCACGACAACTTTAGAGAGGAAATGGGAGTAGGAGATCGAGGTTCTCTCCATATTTCAGGAGCAATGTGAGGTCGGGAGGTGGAAATAGACTTTAAGGAAGTCAGACATCAGTAAGACAACTAGCAATGCTATCAGGATAGATGGGCGCCAGAAATGGATTATAAGGAAGAGACATGTTACTTTGGTGTAACATATGCAAGAAAAATCATATTGAAAGGTGTAATCAAAGTGAGGTTAGGTATTACTGATGCAATGAGATCTAGCATTATGCAAGAAACTACACAAAAGTATACCTAGGAGAACCATCAATACAGGCCTCTCATACTCTTCATAATGAAAGAGGTGGAAGGTCATTTAGGGTAAGAAGGCCATCAGCTGTACAAAGAGAGACAGTTGGTATGGTAGGAATGTCTTAAAACCAAACAAGAGAGCCAAGCTCAGCAGCTGGTGGAGTACAACAGGCTAGAGTGTATGGTATTACGGAGCGAGAAGCCAAGGAGTCACCAAATATGATAACGGGTAAGGCTCACGTCAATGGTAAGTTAGCATGAATACTGGTTGACTCAGGTGCTACATTTTCATTCATATCATCGACTTATATGATGTATGATAAGATTAAGATAAGTAATTTGAATGAACCTATGATTGTGAGCATGCCTATGGGAATGAGTGTAGTTTGTAAGAATGTATATAGATACGTCTCAGTAAATATTAATAAGGGTGAAATAAGGTAGAATTTTATACCCTTATCTATTAGTGAGTTTGATGCTATACTCGGAATGGATAGGTTAAGTCATTACCAAGCAAATATGAACTGTTATACTAGGCAGGCAGAAATTGAAAAAGATTATAGAGAAAAGATAACATTTGATGGAGAAAATAGTAAGATTCCTATTAAGATTATATCGGTAATTATGGCCATGAAGTACTTGAGGAAAGGGTATGAAGCATACTTGGCTTCTGTTGTGGAGGAAAATGAGGAAGGTCCAAAGTTGAAAGAACTACCGGTGGTGAATGAGTTTGAGGATATATTTTCGGAAGATTTACCAAGTTTGCCATGTGAGAGAGAAATAGAATTTAAGATTGAACTCATACCCAGAACTGCTCCTATATCGCAAACACTGTATAGGATGGCTCCGACAGAGTTAGAGGAGTTGAAAGTATAATTACAAGAACTATTAGATAAAGGATTTTTTTGACTAAGTTTCTCTCCATATGGTGCACCTGTATTATTTGTTAAGAAGAAAGATGGATCTTTTCAACTGTGTATAGATTATAGACAGATGAATAAGGTTACAATTTAGAATAAGTACCCTTTACCTAGAATAAAGGATTTATTCGATCAATTGCAAGGAGAAAAAGTATTTTCAAAGATAGATTTATGATCTGGTTATCACCAATTGATGATTAAAGGATCAGACGTACCTAAAACTACTTTTAGAATAAGGTACGGACACTATAAATTTTTAGTGATGCCATTTGGATTAACTAATGCACCAGTAGTATTAATGGATCTAATGAATTGAGTATTTAGGCCATATTTAGATAGGTTTGTAATTATGTTCATTGACGATATTCTGGTATACTTGAAATGAAGAGAAGAACATGAGGAGCATTTGAAGACGATATTAGCAATTTTGAGAACTAAGCAGTTGTATTCAAAGTTTAGCAAATGCAAGTTTTGGTTAAATAAGGTTGCATTTCTAGGGCATATGATATCTGCTGAATAAGTGTATATAGATCCTAGTAAGATCACGGCGATTGTAGATTGGGATCCACCAAGGAATGTAATAGAGATACGAAGTTTCTTAGGACTAGTAAGATATTATCGGAGATTCATACAGGATTTCTCAATTATTGCATCACCATTGATGAAATTATTGAGAAAGAATGTAAAATTTGAATGGACTTCGGATTGTCAACGAATCTTTAAAATCTTGAAAGAAAAGCTAGTCACTGCCCAGTATTGACATTACCTGTGGAAAGAGGTCATTATGTGATACATAGTGATGCTTTGAACTAAGGACTTAGTTGCGTGTTGATGCAAAATGGAAGAGTAGTAGTGTATGCATTAAGGCAATTGAGACTACACGAGCAGAACTATCCCACGCATGACTTAGAATTAGCAGTAGTGGTATTTACGTTGAAAATATGGAGACATTACTTGTATAGAGTAATGTTTTAAATATTTACGAACCACAAGAGTTTGAAGTATGTTTTAACTCGGAAAGAGTTAAATTTAAGCCAAAGATGATGGGTAAAATTGTTAAAGGACTATAAATGTACGATAGAGTATCACCCAGGAAAGGCTAGCGTAGTTGCGAATGCTCTAAGCCGAAAGTCGAGTGAAAGTTTATGTTATATCCGTGCTGTTAAAATGCCATTGTTCGTTGAATTGAGGAAGTTAGATATTGAGTTTAGAGTAGATACGCCACTAAGAGTATTAGATACCTTGAAGGTGTGGTCATTGCTAATAAAAAGAATTTTAGTAGCACAGCAAATGGATGAGAAAATGAAAAGGTTGTGCAGTGATGTAAAAAGTGGAAAGGTGAAGGCGTTAGCGAAGAAGGAATTTTAAAGTTTGAGAATAGATTATATGTGCTAAATGTGGATGAATTAAGAAAAAAAATAATGTAAGAAGCATATTATTCAGTGTATGCTATGTAACCAAGAAGTACAAAGATGTATAGAACGTTGAAAGGAAATTATTGGTAGAAAGGAATAAAGAGTGATATAGCTGAATTTATGTCAAAGTGTTTAATCTCTCAGCAAGTGAAGGCGAAGTATAATTATCCTGTTGGATTATTAAAATCCTTACCAATTCCTAAATGGAAATGGGGGCATATCATAATATATTTTGTAGTAGGATTGCCAAGAACCCAGTAAGGAAATGATGATGTATGGGTCATTATCGATCGTTTGACAAAGTCAGCGCATTTTTTACCTATTAAGGTCAGCTACAAGTTGAACAAGTTGGCAGAACTATATGTGAAAGAAATCGTAAGGTTGCATAGGGCACCGGTAACGATCGTATCATATCGTGATCCAAGATTCACATCACGATTTTGGCCAAGTCTGCAGGAAACTTTAGGTACTAAATTGAGGTTTAGTGCAGCTTTCCATCCTCAAACTGATGGCCAATCTGAACGCACTATACAAATATTAAAAGATATGCTTAGATCTAGTGCGTTAGATTTTGGAGGTAATTGGGATAAGTAAGTACCATTAATGGAATTCACTTATAACAATAGTTATCAAAGCAGTATCGAAATAGAACCTTTCGAAGCACTGTATGGAAGGATGTGTAGAACTCCAATCTGCTGGAAAGAAGTCGAAGAAAGGAAATTGTTAGGTCAAGAACTTATGCAAATGACAACGGAGAATATTCGTGTAGTTCGAGTAAATTTAAAAATGACACAAAATAGATAAATAAGATACGCCAACCTTAAACAAGCTTATATTAAATATGATGTTGGTGAAAAAATATTTTTAAAGATATCATCGTGGAAAGGCGTGCTGAGATTCGATAAGCGTGGCATGCTAAGCCCAAGATTTATTGGACTGTACAAAATAATCAAACGTGTTGGGCCAGTGGCTTATCGATTAGCTTTACCTCTTAGTCTATCCAGAATTCACGACATTTTTCATGTATCGATATTAAGAAAATATAGAAGTGATCCTTCTCACATACTATAGGAACAACTGATGGAATTGCAGAAGAATTTGAGCTATAAAGAAGAGCTAGTATCAATTTTGGAAAGTGATTAAAAGGTATTGCGTAATAAAGTTGTTCCTTTAGTTAAAGTATTGTGGAATAACGATTCTCGTGAAGAAGCTATATGGGAACGAGAATAAGATACAAGACAATAATATCCGTACCTATTCTCTTCAGGTATAAATTAATTTTGAAACAACCCTTCTCCAAATTTTGAGGATGAAATTTTTTAAGTGTGGGAGAATTATCATGTCCATACCTGAATAATTAAAGTTATTTTGGGTTAAAACTAAATTATAAGAAAAATAAGTTTGGAGAAATGACTTAATTGAAAGAAATCAAGTTGAGTGACTAAAATATAAAATGGCATAAACTGCCATTTTTACAGATAAAGAAGAATAAGAAAAAAAAAAAAGAGAAAGGAAGATGCTGCAAAGAAGGGAGAAGGAGAAGAAGAAGGAAGAACCGACATTTCTGTGAGTGGATTTTCTTTCTTCAATTCCTTGATTTATATACTTGTTTTTGGCTAATTTTTGGTGGTTTTGGAATTGGTTTTTGTGTCTATTATTGAAATTTCAAAAATTCAAATGTTAATGCAGTGTGATTAGGCGGCACCTGATTGCACTAAGGTGGCGCCTCATCGAGTAAAAGCGGTGCCTCAGCCCTCTTCAAGCCCTCAAGTGACGCCTCAATGGGCACTAAGGCGATGTCTCAACAAGCCATTAGGGCGGTACCTTAGTGACATGAAGTTGATCAGGAGACACCTCAATGGCCATAAAGGCGGCATCTCAATGGCCATAAAGGCGGCACCTCTATACTGAGCCGACGCCTCAGTGGTTCAAAATATTGTTTCAGTTGATTCTGATCGATTTTTAACCTTGATTTGCAATATATATGATATACGGAGTAACACAGAGCTTTAATTTGATCAAAAATATAATGAATTATAAAATGCAATGATTTTGTGAGCACAACTACATTGAGAAAGGAAAGGTTGTAGTAAGACCGTGCCGAGGGTACAACTGGATTCTGTGAGATATAAGACTGTGTCTGGGACACAGCAACTCACGTGTGATTGATATTCTTGTACCTAGAGTACAATGAGGAATTGACGAAAACGAGATATGTAGTTATGATAACTGTCTTTGGGACATCACTCGAGATTCTTGAATGTCTTTGAGGCTACTCCGAGTGGTTTATAGATCAGTATGCATATCTAGATTGGACCTTCGATGTGCTGACTGGTACCCACCATATCGATAGCAACCTGACCTATTCCTGATTATGTTTGGTAATTGTACTATATGTACTGTGTTGTGCTTAATGTGAGAATAATATTTTGAAATGAAAGTTGAATTATAGAGAAACAGAGTTTGAAACTTTAAAGAGTTATTATAAATGATTCTTGTGATTTGGTCATAAACCTGTTTAAACTGTATGGATTATTTTATGAGCAAAAAAGAAATAATTTGATTATTTTCAAATGTTCTGGTTATTGTTTATTCATGTTATTTCTTGAGACAGTATTGTAGTCTGTCCATTCACTAAGTATTTTCTTGAGAAAATACTCACCACTCTTTTTTTCATTTTCTTTTTTCAGCATAGGTTAGTCCTTATTTATATTGTAAATATTATGGCAATCTTTTGGACTGCGATGACATACGAGGTGGATAGGCCAGAGACAGAGGATCACTTATTTATACGACATGACGTTGATGCAGTTCTTTCCTTTAGAGTAGTATTAGAGTCGATCGCGGTGGATTATCACACCCACATGGAGAGGTAAGACTTTGCTGACGGTTTCTTGACGATACTGACGGTTCCGGGTCTCTCTGACTTGGACTTAGTCATGTCCAGACCCACTTTCTCTTTCTTTTTGTGATAGAGCCTGTATTGGGGAGTAACTGCACTTTTGTGTAGTTATGGTAGTACTCTCCAGGTCTAGTTTGACCTACGTATTAGGGCAGTTGGGTTATATTCATTCTTTTTTGTGTGTATTTATATATATTTCAGGATAACCATTACCCCTGTGCAGCCCTCTTATAGTACAATATTATTATATATATTATATCAACTGTCTGTTTGAGCTTGCCATCATTCTTGTTTATCTTTGGATGGATGTTTTTAATGATTCTATTTATACATATATTTCTTATAGTTGATTGATGTGAGAATAATTTTAGTGAATGGTTGTTAGATCATATTCTTAGATCTTACCTTAGAAGTGACGCCTCTCTACGTCAGTGCTTCAGGCGGAACAGTAGAGTAATGGCGCTGTCTGATGAGGTGTCGGTGGGGAGGGGTGTCACACTAATTATTTGTAAATAAAATTAAATTAATAAAAAAATATAATTTTAATTTAATAGAAGGTACATTTTCTATTTTAATTAAATTAGCTTATATTTTCTAACTATTGATGGAAAAAAAATCCAAAATAAAACTGATTAAATTGGTAGTTGTTTTGAATAAAAATAGCCATCAATTGTTGATTTGAAAATCTCACTAAACACATAAAACTTAACTATTTGATAAGAAATATTTATTAACTAGTTGAATCAGTTGAACCAAACACTCACATGATTACACAAATAAAACTTTTAAGATTTTAATGGATAGATTTAGACTGAGTTAGAACAAACTTAAGAGAAAAATGAAAGAGTAATGAATTATCACTCCAAATAGTAAGTAAAATATAAAGTATAAAATGTAAACTTTACTATTTATATAGATTGACAAAAATATTTTAATTAAGTAAATTTATGTCATAAGATGAAAATGACGTTATAAATATTTGAAAAATACGCTTACTTGATTGTTATACCATCATATCACCTCTAAAATATTGATATGTGATATTTAATTCGAACATTTATATTTAATAAAATTGAAACAAAATTATAAACTCGTAACTATATGTGCATTTAGCTAAGTATTAATTCAAGTGAGATCGTAAAATATATTTATGATCACCATAATTTAACCAAGTGACTTACCGGTAAAATCTAAATAGAAGTTTAGAAATGAAAAAGGCAAAATTCATTTTGAGGCCCCTAAATTTTTTAATTTTTTAGCTTTAGGCCCCGTAAGTTTCATTTTGTATATCTAGTCCCTCGTACTTCATGAATTTGAAGTTTTAAACCCTTGTATCAATTTTTTAACACAAATTATTTCCTTTTGGTCCCTGAAGTTTTATATTTTTGACACTCATACCATTTTCCTTTTTTTTAATACTTATATCACTTTTAAAAAAATTTTATCAATAAAAATGAATTTACTATTTTAACTTTAAATTTTTTTAATTAAAAATATAAATATATAATTTTTTTATATTTTAAGTTAACAATATAAATTTATATATACATATTTAAATAATTTTAAATTTTCAAAATAAATAAACAAGTTAATATTAAGATATAAAAATGATTGTAATAATACTACTATTTTTCACAATATATAAATTATAAAGTTTTATTTTCAATAAAATTTATAATTTTCACAATAAAATACTGTGATGAAAAGGAACACCAAAATTAAAAGATATTATGATAAAAATATATTTTATAATTCTTCATTTTATGATCTGCAATACTCAAGTGGATTGCGAAAGCATTTGAATAGTTAAATAGATGCATATGTTAACAATGCATGCCTATACATCACCAAAAATGGTGATAGTTTTTCCAAACAACCCAAACTTTTTGTGACTGTTACCTTAACCTTTATTTTTTAAGTACATTTTATGTGTATGTGGAAAAAATAATGCTTATTAAAAATTTATATTATAAAAAATTATTCACAATAATCTAATTAAAATTTTGTACAAAAAATAAAACCAAAAAAGTATTAAAAATACAAAATTAAAATAAAAATAAAAAAGAATTATAAAATATATTTTTATCATAATGTCTTTTAATTATAGTGTTCTTTCAATTTATCATAATATTTTATTATGAAAAATATAAATTTTATTGAAAATAAAACTTGCATAATTTAAATTGTGAAAAGTATTTTATATAAAAAATATTATTTATATTTTAATTTAAAATATTAAAAATTAAATTAAATTAATTCATTTTTTCCAGTGAAAAATTTTTAAAAGTGATATAAGTATTAAAAAAAGTAAAAAATGGTATGAATATTAGAAATATAAACCTTAATGGACCAAAAGGAAATAATTTGCATTAAAAAATTGACACAAGGGTTTAAAACTTCATATTTGTGGAGTATGAAGATTTAGATATATAAAATAAAACTTAAGGGGCCTAAAGCTAAAAAATTGAAAAGTTTAGGGACCTCAGAATGGATTTTACCTTATTTATACAGGTGAAGAAAATTATCCCTTGGCAGATTTACTGAGGAGAATGTTTGTAGGTACCTAATAGATGGAAATTAGCAAGGTTCTATTAGTTGTTTTCTTAAGGAGTGTATGTCATGTTGGTGAGTTGTGGCTGTATATGTGCATCTATGTTATGTTGGCTAATTTTTCATATTATATTAAGTATATTCATGTGAAAATTAATATCTATTTTCCTTATAAAATGACTCGCAAAGGGAAAAAAAAAAAGAGATCTCCAGTTATGCTATAGTTAACTATAGGTGTAATCGAGTCAAATCGACTCGCAAATTACTCGGAATTAATTTTAAAAAAATTTAAAATCGATTCGATAATAATCGAGTCAAGCTCGAGCTATTCAGTACGTTATCGAGTCAAATTCGAACTTATAAATATTTTATCCAATAGGCTCGCGAGCTTAATCGAGCTTGTGTATATTTATTATTTTATATTTTTATTTTAATATAATTACAAAAATATTTTATCGAATCAAATCAAATTCAAACTCGAGTCGAGTTTAAATATTTTAATATATATATATATATATTTTATAATTTTAAAAATTTTATATCATTAATTGAGTTATGTTTGAGTATATGAATTATTTAATTAAGTCGAGCTTAAACTTTAAGAAAGAAAGCTTAATCGAGTTCGAATCGCATTCGAGTTTTGAGTTTGATAGTCAAGTTGAGCTCGAGCTTAGCAGTATGTCAACTTGACTTGGTTAGATTACATCCTACTAATTAGGGGTGTGCATGACTTCTGAGATGACCGAACCGCAAATAGAACCGACCCAATTTAGTTCGGTTCAATTTGAATTTTCAGCATTTTGTATTTTTTAGAACCGAACAGAATCGAACCGAAATTTAGTTCGGTTCGATTTGGTTTTGTATATAAAAAATTCGGTTCACCAAATTAACCAAACCAACAGAATATTTATTTTTTACTTTTATATATTTCAAATTTTTTTAAAAAATATATAATAATTTAATAAAAAAATACAAAAATAATTAATAATTTTAAAAAATTTAGTTGGGTTCGGTTTTAAGATTGGTTCGATTCAATTTTTAATTAATTCTATTCGATTATTTTGATTTGGTCAGAAAAACCCTCCAAAACCGACTGAACTGACCGATTGCACAACCGTAGACTACTAATAACCATACGAAATTACTTTTGAGTCACCTGTAAGACAACTTCAGGAAAGTGAAAATCTTTTGGTGAGGTTTTGGTGGATAAGTTGACAACTGATGGCTAAAAAATCCAACAGTTTTGACCAATTTTTTACGTTAGTTAATAATAATTTATTTTCATTTGAAAAAATTTTATAATTTTATTTTACATTTTATAATTAATATAAACTGAATAATTATCGTGTATGAAGGTCTAATTTAATAATCTTATTGTTTGGCCATTGCTTACATGAATATTTTCAACAATTTTAATATTTTATCCAAATTCATTTTATTATATTTTTATGAAAAAATAATTAAGGAAAAATGAACATTTTAGTTTAAAATACTAAAAATTGATTTTATTTATTTGTTAATTACGCATAATTATGTAATATGGCTGTCAAATATGCAAAATTAGTTTAAATTGTTTTCAAATGTGAAAAAGTGAAAATAATTATACAATGTAAGATAGAATTGCAATGAAATTGTCAAAATAAATAGAATTAGAAAATTATTATTATTATTTTTAATTTCAAAAAGTAAAAAGGTTGTAGTTGTTTGATCATAAGCCTTTAAAAATTTGTATACATTATGGCATTAAATGTTGGTTTTTATTAGGCATGCCTGCAGGTTAGGAACTTTCATTTTCGACTCAAGTCCTAAAACAATCCTGAGACATATATGTTGATATAATTTAAATTTCAGTATTGATTCTAAGACAATGTCAATTCCAAAACAGTTGAAGTTCACTTCAAAACTACCCCAAAAAAAAAAAAAAAAATCTTCACTTTAATTTTTAATAAAATTTTGAAAGGTGGGATCGAATTATGCACACTTCATCTGTCTATATAATGCACTATACACTATTTATATGGTGATTTAAATACCAATAATCAATCTTATTTTAAATCACATTTTTTCTCAATGTAAAATTATTTAAGCTATGATTTTTAATTGCTTTGATATGTTAATTTTTTTATGAATGCCCAATATACAGTGTCCCAAACATATAAATTTAAGAGCAAGTACAATTTTGAGTTTTATGGTTTTAACTTATGAAAAAATTAATCATGTAATTTTTTTTATATATTTCATATTTCTTATATTTTAGTATTCTATCAACTAATATCATCATTATTTAATGGAAAAAAATTAATATGATATAAATTTTAGTAATAATTTTTTTATATATTATTTATGATTAATTAAACTGAAAGAAAAAGAGGGAAGAATAATAAATCACAAAGAGATACAGATTACTGACCTTTTTCTCATGCAGCGGAAACCGTGGTAAATATGTTGATCGGAGCCTTTACTAGTTACTACCAGAGCAAAGACTATGTCTTCACAATCTAAATATCAATGGAATGATCTAGAATGGGAGAAAATACACCGAGTATTTTTGGTGTAGAGGGAGAGAAAAAATACACAGAGTATTTTTTTAGTGTAGAGGGAGAGGAAAAATACACAGAGTATTTTTCTGTGCAGAGAGATTTCTGTGTTCTGCGTTCATTTTTTTTTCTTGGGTTGTTGGGTTGTGTTACGTACATTAAACATAAAACCCATACTCTACAAAAGAGTAGTAAGTAGACTTCTATTAGGAGTCTTTTTACACCCAATCCAAAACTTAAACAGATTAAGTCATGAGTGTATATTGTCTAACATCTCCCACTCACACATGACTGAACATATT
>CATIWO010186652.1:0-13173 GCA_949673435.1 Macaranga tanarius
AATAATATAGATAATTATCAACAATTATCTCCATAATATCTCTACACCTCCTTAATGAATTAGGATAATTACTCAATACCCCACAACTTCTTATTTTAACAAATAACTCCAAAACTTTCTTAACAAATATACCTCTCTCTACCAACATGCAAATACCCACAATAATGTATGAACAGTATATCTAGAAATGTAGGTGTTATAATTCTTCCCTCCTTATAAAAATTTCATCCTCGAAATTTATTACTTACCACTTCCACTTCTAGGAAATAGGTATGGATACTTCTGTCTCATATGCTCCTCCACTTTTGATGTTGCTTCTTTTAGAGAATGATGACTTCATTTTACTTTAACTATTGGGATTTCCTTATTTCTCAACTTCTTCACTTTCCAATCTAGAATTTTTACTAGTTCTTCCATATAGGTTAGCATCTCGGAAACTTTTATTTCTGGTTCTTACATAATATGACTCAGATCTGGTCGGTACCTTCATAGCATAGATACATCAAATACATTATGAATCATTAATAATTCCACTGGTAGTGCCAATCTATATGCTAGTGGTTCAATTCTCTCAATAATCTCGGAAGGTCCAATGTACCTCGGGCTCAATTTTCCTTATCTACTGAATCTCAACACCCCTCTCCATAGCGACACCTTTAAGAAGACCTTCTCTCCTACTTGATACTCCATTTCTCTTCAATGTTGGTCTACATAACTCTTTTGCCGATCTTGTGGTGCTTTGAGACTCTTATTAACTATTTGTATTTTGTCAACCATTTCTTAAATCAGCTCAGGCCCTTCTAGTTGTCTTAATCTTTCAACATCCCAACAAACTGGACTTCAATATTTTTCCCTGTATAAGGCCTCATATAGAGCCATTCCGATACTGGAATGATAATCGTTGTTGTAAGCAAATTCCATCAATGGTAAATGATCATTCTAGTTTCCTTTAAACTCAAGCACACAAGCTCTCATCATATCTTCTAGTGTCTGAATGGTTCTCTCTGATTGCCTATCTATCTGAGGATGAAAGGTAATACTGAAATGTAATTTTATGCCCAAAGCTTATTGCAAACTTCCCAAAAAATGCAAATTAAATCTAGGATCTCTGTTAGAAATAATTGACAATGGAATTCTGTGTAATCTCATAATTTTTGCAACATACAAAGAAGCTAACTTGTCTAAAGAATCATTAGTTTGAACCGGTAAAAAGTGAGTCTCTTTGGTTAATTTGTCTACTATTACCCATATAGTATCATATTTTCAAAAAGTTATAGGCAACCCCACTATAAAGTCCATTTTAATTTTCTCCCACTTCCATTCGGGAATTTTCAACTGTTGTAATTTTTCTACAGGTGCTTGATATTCAGCTTTGACTTACTGACAAGTTAAACATCTTGTAACGAACTCTGCCACATCCTTTCTCATTGTTGGCCACCAATAGTAAGGCTTCAAATTCTGATACATTTTAGTACTTCCAGGATGCATTGCATAAGGAACAGAATGAGCTTCATCCATGGTTTGCCTCCTTAACTCTCCAATGTCTGGTACACATATATGACCTTCCATCATCAACACACCATCTTCTGCAATACGAATTTTCTATTTGAACACTTCGGATTTGATCTCTCAAGGATGGTCTAACTTGCAAGTTAGCCAATAAATGATCTCTCTCAATTTCAAGTGTAGTATTTATTACCCACAAAGCTACTAGATTGCCCACATCATAACAAATTATCCCAGTAGAGTATTCCACTATTTTTTGGCTCAACACGTCTACTACCATATTTTCTTTTCCCGGTTGATACTTGATCGTACAATTATAATCTTTTAATAGTTCTATCCATCTTCTTTGCCTCAGGTTCAATTCTTTCTGAGTTAGAATGTACTTCAGATTTTTATGGTCAGTAAAGATGGAAAATGTCTCTCCGAAGAGATAATACCTCCAAGTCTTCAATGCATGCACAATAGCGGCTAATTCTAGATCATACATTGGATAATTCATCTCATGTAGTCTTAATTGCTGAGATGCATAGGCTATCACCCTTCCAGTTTGCATGAGCACACATCCTAATCCTTGCCTTAAAGCATCGGTATACACTACATAATCACCACTTCCAGTTAGTAAAGCAAGTATAAGAGCCGTAGTGAGGGCTTCCTTCAACCTCTCAAAACTACGTTAGCATTTCTCATTCCATTGAAAAGGAGTATTTTTTTTCAATAAAGCAGTTACAGGTCTTGCAACTGTGCAAAATATTTCACAAATTTTCTATAATACCCAACTAATCCCAAGAAACTTCAAATTTCTATTATAGTTTTAGGCGGTTCCCACTCTTGAACAGCTTTAATCTTCGATGGATCGGGCTTTACTCCTTCTCTAGACACCATATGCCCAAGAAATGCTATTTTTTCCATCCAAAACTCACATTTACTAAATTTAGCATACAACTATTTCTCCCGCAAAATCTATAAAGCTACTCGAAGATGCTTTTCATGTTCTTCCTGACTTGAAGAGTAGATAAGTATGTCATAAATGAAAATAATAACGAACTGGTCTAAGTATGGCTAAAATGTTTTGTTCATTAATAACATAAAAGCTACTGGTGTAACACCTACCATTTTTATATATATAAGCCTAACATATGCATTTTATTTATTATATGGTAGAGTAGTAGATTGAGTTTAGATGGGCTTATGTGTGAATTGTTGAGTAGGGCCTAAGTGTAAGATAAGTTGGGGTTGGATTGACATAATTGTAAGTTGTAGGCCAATGTGCATTTTTTCCATTTCATTAAGGGGCTAAGTAGCTATTTTGTAGATATTTGTTTATATTAGTAAGTATTATTATATTATTTATTTGTGATATATATAGACTTATGGTTAGCTTAGTAATGATTAAAGAGGACTTTGGGGTAGGCTATTTGTTAGTTTTTAATTGGTTGGTGATTAATGTGTATATTATATTAAGTGTGTGTGTGTTGTAGTGTGTGTGTTGTGTAGAGATTGAGGAAGAAAGAAGAAGAGTGATTTGTGTTGAGACTGAGAGAGTTTTGAGTTTTATTTCTTTGTCTACTAAGAAGATTGATAAGCTCTAGGAGATAATAATTTATTGAATCATCATTTTGGTAAGCTTTAATTATGTTTTTGATTGTTTTGGTTGAGTTGTTGTGGTTGTCAAATTTGTGTTATGCCTTCTCTATTTTTTAATCCTCCTTCTATGGCCATATCTTGAGCTTCACAGCTTTAATTTGTGCAAGGTTAGACTCCCTGGAAACTTCAGAGAGTCCTTTACATTTTTTATGTTTTAGGTTTGAGCTGATTTTGTTGTTTAAAGGGGTCAATAGGGCCAGACATTTTCTTATTGCTATGAGTGCCCTATTTTGACTAGATGAATTGTAAAATCCATAATTAATTCTCTACTTGTCCTAATTAAATGATTCCAATTGGAATTTGTTATAAACACATAACCCTAGCTTTGAAAGTAATTTAGGGTTTATTGGTATTGTATGTATATCTCTAGGTCATGTTGATCTTTGAGATTTTAGTTGCATTTGGTAAGGTTAGGGTGAATAGAAATGTTTCCTTATTGTATTAATGTATGATTTTATGTATGGAGTAATAAAGGGAAGGAGAGCACTCATCATTGAAAGAAAGACTCTTTTTAGAGTGGAAGCAGTGGGAGGTAAGTACTATGAATACATGTCATATATATATTCTCTTTTCTTGTGTGTATTACTTTGTATTCCTTTAATGGAATTGAATATGTATATGGATTAATGAATGTGGTGTGGAATGAGCTCCACCTTATTTTGTATTGGAAATGTGATGAGCAAGTTAATACATGATGAAATATATGTTTGGGGTGGTGAACCTATATTGGTGTATGTGAATGTAATGAGCTATATAAATTGTGACTTGATGAATGGTGAGTTGATTGAGTAAGATTTAGATTTATGTGATAATACATGATTATTATGTGATGAGGTTGTTATAATGTCTTGTAGTAATGAAATGGATGAATGTTATTATGATGTGTGGTTGTGTGATATTTTACAAGAAGGTGAAACAAGTGAGAAGTGTTGATATGTAAGATTGTATGTTGAGTGAAGACTGAGCCGGTTGGATAGTCTTCACGGATTGTGTAAAATGGGAAAAGCTGAGCCGGTGGATAGCTACCCATGATTTAATTATGGGAAGTGAGACTGAGCCGGCGGATAGTCTCACTTTATGAGAAATTAAAATGTGAATGTGATCGTAAGGAATGTGCCAAAGTTTGGCTACGTGTGAGATGATTATATGAAAGAGTTTTGGCCGGATATTAAACTGTACTGGAAATGTGAATGTTTATATTCTTGCCTTATATGGATTGATTCTGAATATTATATTTATTATTACAAGTGATTATGTGGACACTAAATGGTGTGTTGAAATGTAATGTGTGAATGGGTTGATCTAGTTATGAATGATGAATTTAGATGTTTAGTCTTATGAATGATTTAGAGTTATATATTGATGAAGAGTCATGTGCTTTAACATCACTAGTCACTTCAAGGGCTTTTTTTTTAATTCATATAAATGAATTAAGTCTAAATGTCTTCATTAAAGTTGTAGCCCTCTAAAATAGCTTTCTATAACCTCTTGAATTACTTAAATCCAAATTATGTAGAGGAAGTTATGGCCAAAAGAGTACGACATAGTCAGTAGAGTCGTGTCTCTGGGTGCCTATGCTGACTCGGTAACCAGGTGCCGAGTCGTGTCTGCGACTCGGGGTACCGACTTGGCACAGTGTGCCGAGTCATAACGAGTTAGCCTTCCTTTAGCACATTTTTGTCTTTATATTTTGACTATAACTTGAGTTGTAAACCTCCAAATAAAGTGTAGTTTAATGCTAAAGAAACTTTAAAGAGTTCTCTACAATTTTCATGTTTTGAGTTTGAGTAAAATCTATCTTTAAAATTTTCTAATTGAGCTTGATATTTTAGTGCTCACTTTCTCCTTCTATATTTTGACTTTCGAATACACTCGATATAGTGCCAATGGTATTATATCTTTTTTATCATGGTTATATTTCTTATTATTAGTGATTATATGCTTTTTTAAGGCATAATTCTTATATGTTTGGTATATGTGTGCAACTGTATTCGTAGTTACTTATTGAGTTGCAAGCTCACCCCTTTGCTGATGAATATTTTCAGGGCTTGATTAGACTAAGGTTTGAGGCTTATATTGGAGTCTTTAGGTGGGCTGAATCGAGCTATAGTGTACCCGACCATCATCCTCCATATGCATTTTGGTATTTTGTAATAGCTTTGTGTGTACTAGTTAGCCATATGTCAAATATAGGTGTAATGCTAGATAAGCATATGTATAATGCTTAACAATATATGTATCATTGAATATATGTCTATAGTTAAGTACATAAGTACTTTTGTGCAAAATTTTTATTATGGCACGTGTGTGATGTTTGTTTATGCCATGTGTTTGGTTATATTTATGGGCATCACAGCTGGTGCGTTGGTTAATCCAAAAGGCATTACAAGAAATTCATAATGTCCATATCTAGTCCTAAATGCAGTCTTGAAAATAAAAGTTTCTGCTACTTGAAGTTGCCAATAAGCAGATCTTATATCAATCTTCAAAAATACAGAAGCATCATTTAGCTGATCAAGCAAATCGTAAATTATAGGCAAAGGATATTTATTATTTACTGTTATTTTGTTTAATTGCCTGTAGTCAATGCACAATCTCATGCTTCCATCTTTCTTTTTCATAAATAGTACCGGTGCTTCCCACGGTGAAATGGTTGGCCTGACAAACCCTTTTTCTAATAATTCTTCTAATTGCTTCTTTAATTCTTTCAACTATAATGGTGCTATTCGATATGGTGCAATTTATATTGGCGCTGCCCCTAGTATAGTCTTAATTTTAAAATCCATTTCTCGACGTAGTGGTAATCCCTGTAACTCATCTAACAACATATCTAAGAATTCTTTAACAACAAGTACATCCATCACTCCCGGACTAACCTTTAATGTCTCAATGATGTTGGCCAAATAGGCTTCACACCCATCTCTAATCAGTTGAAAAGCTATAGTAGTAGAAATTAAATATGCAAGGATGGTTTTTCTCTCTCCCACTAACACTAAATTTTCTTGTCCCAAAGTCTCAATAGTCACTTCTTTGGTATAACAGTTCACAACGGCATGGTGCTTGGATAGCCAATTCATTCCCAATATAACATCAAACTCTTCTAAATTGATCACCACTAAGTCTTCATACAAAATCCTATCTCTATTTCTATAGGACATTCTCTAACCACCATATTGAAAATCATTGTACCCCCAATAGGCATGGATACACATATAGTATATCCTAAAGATTCAATGGTGCTATGACTCATTAATGTAACTCATAGGATATAAAAGAGCATGTGGAACCAGGGTCTATTAAAACATATGCAGCATGACTAAGGATCATAAATGTACCAGTGACAATATCTAGTGCAGCTAGAGCTTCTTATCTTATGATGGTATACACCCTTACTTGACTTTGAGCTTGCCCGATAGACCCCGTAGGTGTAGAAGTTCCAACTTCATTCCCTCTTCCTCGACCAATCTGAAGAATATTTTCACCCGCACTACTTTGCCCCAACATCTGAGGTCCTTCAGCATTCCTTCTCATTAAACAGTCTCTGATAATATGTCTAGGTCGGCCACAGTAATAACAAACAATTAGTCGTGACCCCCAGCATTCACCAAAATAAAATCTGCCACACTTTTAATATGTAGAGGCGGATACACTACTCATCGATCTACCTCTCCCTCTATCTCTTATATTAATAGGTGGTCTTCCAAATCTTCTATCGGAAATACTCACTATTGATTGAGTAGGTCGACTTGACCCTCATCCTCGGAAACTACCTTATTGGAAACCCGAACCCCTAAAAGATGATCCTCCCCCAATTCTAAATGAAAACGAAGGGGTAAATACACCGGTAGTCTTCTTTTTTTTGGCTTCCACCGTATTTCTTTCCAGAATAAATTTCTCAGCTCGGATTGCTATCTCCAACAGTTCTTTGTATGTGGGTGGCTTCACCACTATCTTCTCTCATATTTCCAGGTTCAAGCTCCTCTCAAACTTGTTCCTCTTGAGCTCATCAGTAGCTACCTCTTCAAGTGCATACTTTGATAATCTTATGAACTGAACTTCATAATCGGCCACTGATAAGTCCTCTTGCTTCAAGTTGAGAAATTCAAGCTTCTTCTTATCCTTGTACACAGCCGGCATATATTTGTCAGTAAATGCTTACAAGAAATCTGCCTGAGTGATTATCATTAGTACATTCCTACTTCCTGGCACCGTATCCCACTAATCTAAGGCATTTTGCTCAAATAACGATGTTGCATAACTTACCCTCTTCTTAGGAGTACAATCAAATCAATTCAACACTCTTTCGGTACTCCTTAACCACTCTTCAGCTACCATAGGGTCAGTGGTCCCAATAGAAGCTTTGGCACCTTGCTTCCTAATCTTTTCAAAATTCTCATCAAGTGTACTTTCATTTAGTTTTGAGTCATCTCACTTATAGCTTGCATAAATTCTTACATGAAAGTTGGGTAAAGAGCTTCTGGAGGAGGAGGTTGGGATTGGGCTTACTCAGGTTCACCTAATATATGCATAGGATCTAGCCTATGAACAGACTCAGACGACTCTTCCGGGCCGATAGGAGGTGCTTGGCGTTCTTCCATCATGAGATATGCAACATATATTAAATATATGTCATCTCAAGTTTATACATGATATGTTATGAATGCAGCATATGCTCATGTCCTGAGGGAATCCAATTCCTACTCTGATATGACTAAATATAAGACCCACAACATGTGACCTCAAACAACCCATACACGTGTCAAGAATGTAATCTACGATAGTATGGATACATAAAGATTGATGTAATGCACCTACATTACTCCACATAATAAACATACATACATATAAGTAAACCAATTGGATGATTATATATATAATAAATTTTTTTTTTTATAAGTTGGCCTGCGCCAGGACTTTGACGCTCGCTAGTGGCTGGTGGCAACCAAGGGATCTAGCGATCGCCAGTCATTGGCGCTTGTCAGTGGCTGGTGGCAGCCCTTCTCTGCTTTGTCCCAAAATCTACTCAAAATGAAACCCACACTCAATGTATATACACACATGCTTCTTAAACCAATATAATTCTCATATATTGCACAAATTACTCATCCAAATAATACATATATGATTGCAGACTTAATCATATTCATAAACTTCACCATCAATATATGTGTACATCATAAATCATTCTCTAATGCACATCACCAAGTGCAATCCTAACACACACTACATGTAGTCAAAATTTTCATAGCATTATCACAAATTTCATGAAGTGCATGACAACGAAGATAGAAACTGATTCACCAAGCACACCTCGGCCTCCGGAAATCACTAATAATGCAAGTCTAAGCTCTGACTAACTATTTCCTGAAAAATAGTTGTAAATGGGTGAGCTTGCAACTCAATAAGAAATTATCAACATAATTATACATATATCACTTCTCAAGAACTAGTTAAGTTATATAATAATAATAATCTTATAGATTTAATTCAAGTATAGCCTTAATTCCAATACATACCAATTATATTCACAACATATATACTAAACATAAATGCAACATATACCAAACATAAACACAACATATACAAACTTAGATTATTTAATATCACATTAACCATAAATTCATTCACAACACAATATAATTTGATTTTCGTCCAGAACACCTCATATGCGTATTTCTCATAAGTGGTCATATACTGATACTATCCGCTCGGCTCAGTCCTAGTCTCATATCCTTACATCCTCATATATAATTTTTTCGGAAGCTATTCACCCGGCTCAGCTTACCCATTTCACAAGTCATCTTTTTACATGTAACCACTACTGAAACTATTCGCCCGGCTCAATTCCAGATTTCACAATCAGTGAAGGCTATCTACCCGGCTCAGCCCCACTATTTCATATTTTCCTCATATTTTCTCAACAATATTCAATTAAGCCACATACACATACTCAATTCACATGACTATGTACCATTCTTATTCAATAATCATATTCACTTCACACCTCATTCAATCAATCAATTCAACATAATATCATATTCTCATACATAATTATATATCAATGGCCATATCTCACTTCACTTCATACTCTATCACAATTCATATGTTGATTCATAACACATCACATAACTGGTTTAATTCATTCATATATAGCAATTTATTTCACATATTCAAGAGAATTAACATATATATCATCATATTGATAATTACTTACTCAAGGTGCTTCAACTCCTTCGAAAGAGAAGCTCTCCTATTGATTGATACCACATTTATCTTTATCAATGCCTACACACAATTCATAAATTAATACCACATAACTACCATGCCACTTGCATTCAAATGCAACTTAGTACTCTACATACTAAAGAT
Source organism: Macaranga tanarius (assembly GCA_949673435.1). Taxonomy (NCBI): domain Eukaryota; kingdom Viridiplantae; phylum Streptophyta; class Magnoliopsida; order Malpighiales; family Euphorbiaceae; genus Macaranga; species Macaranga tanarius. The sequence continues at coordinate 9,520 of CATIWO010186652.1, forward strand.
TCAATGTGTCCTAATCTAATCTACACAATTCTAAAAATCATGAAATTTAAACTAAAGCTAGCTAAATAAGTCTAAAAGGCTGGTACAGCACCAATGACTGGTGATCGCTAGATGACAAACCTACATACCTTGCCCTTAATAGTACAGGTTGACTAGAAAATATTATTTCTCAGCCAATCATCATCAACAGCCCTCGGTGTGAGGTAGGATCTTCTAACCACCAAGGCAATCCCTACATCACCTGTCCTCATCAACTACCTCTACATCAAATACTGGATCACCATCTACCAAGGCATCCTCACCCTCGTCGCATTCATCCGTCTCAGCAAACATCACCTTATTTCCAGCCCGTTTGCATTCTGCCTGTCTGTGACCGATCTCACCATACGCAAAACACTTAATGCCACTACTTGGACCAGCTTTTTTTGCACTGTTCATAGCTGATCATGTCCTGTTTGCAGCTCCTGCAGTACTGCCCCCTGTGTTACTGCCCCCACTACTAGTGTTCCCATAGGTAGGCTGCATATAACCACCAGGATGCCTCTTTTCTAGCTGCAAAGCCCGCTGGTGCGCTGCAGAAATCGCTAGATCACAAACCTACATACCTTGCCCTTAAGGGATTTAGCGTCAAAAAGGCTGGTACAGCGCAAGGACTTAGACTCTCCCGAATAAACCCTTTCGCCAATTGCTCCTCCACTTGCTTTCTCAATTCTTCATGCTCACTAGGACTCATCCTATAGTAAGGTCGATTTGGCAAAACTACACCAGGTTTAAGGTCAATCTGATGCTGAATATCACACATTGGAGGTAACTCGTCTGGCAATTCTGCTGGAAATAAATCAGCAAACTCCTCCAGAAGTGGTAACGCTGCCTCAGGTATGGTCTCCTCTGTATCTACCATCTTCCCGAGTAGGACATACATAATTTCTGCCTCCTTCATGACCCCCTCAAATTGTGCCAGGGTCAATAAATTGACACAGCCCTTATTTTCTTCTATGGACTGTTTAGATTGTCCACTCTACTTGTAGGGTACCAACATAATTTTAACATTCCCAAACATGAAACTATAAGTGTTAGTCTTCCCATTATGAGTCACCTCTCTATCAAACTGCCAAGGTCACCCCAATAGCAAATGGCAGGCATCCATGGTCACAACATCACACTAAACCTCATCCCTATATTTTGCTCCAATTGAGAACGAAACTAGAGCATGTTTGGATACTGTCACCTCGCCCCCTTGTTTTAACCATACCAACTTATACGGCTTGGGATGTTTTTCAGTCACAATCCCTAATTTTTGAACTACCTCCCCTGAAATTAAATTTTCACAACTACCAGCATCAATCACAAACCTACATACCTTGCCCTTAATGGTACAGGTTGACTAGAAAATATTATTTCGCAGCCAATCATCATCAACAGCCCTCGTTGTGAGGTAGGATCTTCTGACCACCAAGGCAATCCCTAAATCACCTGTCCTCATCAACTACCTCTGCATCAAATACTGGATCACCATCTACCAAGGCATCCTCACCCTCGTCGCATTCATCCGTCTCAGCAAACATCACCTTCTTTCCAGCCCGTTTGCATTCTGCCTGTCTGTGACCGATCTCACCACATGTAAAACACTTAATGCCACTACTTGGACCAGCTTTTTTTACACTGTTCATAGCTGATCCTGTCCTATTTGTAGCTCCTGCAGTACTGCCCCCTGTGTTACTGCCCCCACTACCAGTGTTCCCATAGGTAGGCTGTATATAACCACCAGGATGCCTCTTTTCTAGCTGCAAAGCCCGCTGGTGCACTGCAGAAATAGAAAATGGATCAAACATATTGACTGTCTCCTTAATCTGTTCCTTTAAGCCCCCAATATACCGAGCTACCAATTGCTCTTCCGTCTCATGCACCTCATTCCAAGCAATTAATTGGTAAAACTCAGTTGTATACTCGTCAACAGAATGAGTTCCTTACCTCAAATTCTGTAATTTCTGGTACAGCAAATACTGATAATTATAAGACAGAAAAGTTACCCGCATCTGCTTCTTCATCTTCTCCCATGTTGTAATTCTAGACATGCCCAAACGGACTCTGGTCTATTTCACCTACTGCCACCACGCTATAGCTCGATCTCAGAATCTAGTTGCAACCAAGGGTACTCATTTATTTTCTAGCACACCCTTAAAGTCTAGAACCTCTTCTACCGTAGCCAACCAATCAAGAAATTCTTCTGGTTGTAAGCCACCACGAAATTCAGGTATTTTAGTCCGCATACCTGTTTCCCAACGCCTCCTGTCATCCTCTTCTGCCTATTATCGACGACGTCTGTGAGGCACATCGTCATAGTCATCGATGTACTCATCATCATCATCATCGTGTCCTCCTGCAAAAGGAATTCTATGTTCATCAAAATTAGGAATCCTCCCATAATTCGGATTTTTTCTATTTTGATTTGACTAACAATTCACCCACCCTCTCTCTTAGGCGATCCATCAAGGTGTCCATTCGCTGATCTATCATATGTTCGATCCGTTGCTTGAATCGCTGCTCAATACGACGTAGATCATCACGTTCGTAAACCTCCTCTACACGCTGTTGTGGTTGCTGCTGCGCTGGCTGCCTTCTGGGTGGTATAGCTTTGATACCAAACTGACGTAGCGGAAGCCTATCAAAGGATAAATATTAATGATTGTTGATTCACGCACGAATACCAATCGAAAATCTTCTATAACCTACAATTCTCAAATTCAGGGAATAGGCAACAAAATTCACATAATTTTGGAATAAACGCAAATTCAATTAATAAAAAAATACTAACTTCGAAAATAACATCAAAATCCTTAAATAGAAAATCCTAAACCAAATCATAATATAAAAAAAATTACGAAAAAGTCCAAAAAAATACTAAAACACATTTTTCGAGGCCTAAACGATGGAATTTGGCCGAAAAGTATGGGACGTCACAAGCAAAGCTTGTGGGTTTTGATCCTTGGCCCGTTTTCAATGAAATTGGGCTTTGAAATCATCAAAATCCGAAACTCCAAAGTTGCCTGTATTTACGAAAATGCCATTTTCGAAATTTTTCAAATTTCTCCATAAAGGCACAAGCAACCTCATCTGCATCAAATCGCCATAAAAAAGATAATAACATAAGCTAAAGATGGAGGACAATAACATATGAAAAAAAAAACAAGTCAAATTACATATACAATTAGCTATATAATTATGATTTTCGTGGCTATAAATTATATTTATCTACAATTTTTGAATTCGTGGCAAAATTTTGTAGCTATAAGTGTAAATTGTAGTAGTGTTTGTGCTAGACTTTGTTCAAGTATGTTGTAAACAAAACTAGGAGTGTAAACGAACAGAGCCGCTCGCGAGTAGCTCAGAGCTCGGCTCTTTAAAAGCTCGTTCGAGCTCGTATATTGAAGCTCGTTTAATAAACGAGCCGAGTTCAAACTATGCAAAGCTCGGCTCGTGAAAGCTCGTGAACAAGCTCGAATAAGGGCTCGTGAACTGGCTCGCAATTTTAATGTATTAATAATTTAATTTTAGATATACAATATATAAATTTTTATTCATTTAAATATTTTAAAAATATATTATTACAAAAAATCATAATTTTATAATAAATTATTTAGTAAATAATTTATT
>CATIWO010186698.1:0-17867 GCA_949673435.1 Macaranga tanarius
CAACTTGCTCTCAGACACGGCCATGCTTCAATGGAGCACGGCCAAGCTCATCCCCAACGTAGATAAGTCTTTATCTTGAGTCTTTAGCCTATCCAAACTTCAAGGATTGATCCAATCTTCATTCCAAAGCATCCTACAAAAAAAAAACTCAATAGAAATTATCTAAAAACAACTAAATACTACTAATTAAGACAAAAGAATAAAAGTAACCAATCTAACCAAAAACTAACTAACTAATGCAATAACTAAGCCTATTATGCAATAAAACTATATGCTAAAAACAAGTGTTTTTCATACTCATCAACAGTCTCAAGGCAATATAGATAAAAATATCCTTTATAGTCATAACTTCGGTGCTCTTACGACGACCATAAATTGTGTGTGCAATAATCATATGTAAAATACATAACACAAGGGAAGTGAAACAAGTGCTCTTAAACTTGGTAGGCTCATAATCATTTTGGAACTCTAGCTTATTATAATCACGCCAAAGGCACGTGCACGTGAACTAGTAAAATTTGCTAACGAATTGTGGTAATGAATAGTCTCTCCACATAGCACTATAAATTCCTATTCTTACGCCAAATTAAGAAATTGACATCGAGAAATTCTTGCCTCTTATTCTAAACTTAATTACATCCTCTTTAGTATAATTAATACCCTATTTATTCATCCAAAAGGATGCAAGAAATTCAACAAATAACTCATGGTAATAAGGATCTTGAATGGAAATCATGTCACTTAATTTCCTATTAATATCCCTTCATAAACATAATTTCTCTAAATCACTTTGACTAGGAAATCTATTCAGTTTAATTGATAGAGACAAATACCTTTACTTGGATTTGTTTCTCCCTAAATTGAAGTAATAGATGGAGAGGAGGGGTACCCGAAGAAGAAGAACCCACTTGAGGAGGTGGATCTGCTCATGGAACTCGAAGAGGGCATGAGGAAGATGAGAGATGGCATTGGGCTCTTTGCTTAATGCGTTTGCATGGAGGAGAAGACATATTGATGATGAAATCAATAAAAGAAATAAGAAAATCATAAAAAAAATCAAAGGGGAAGGGCCGAATTTAGAGCGAGAAAGTGATTTCGTCGGTTATGAGTAAAGAAGGAGAAGAAAAAATTGAATGGGCATAAAGAATATGTTTAAAAATCCTTAATTTTATATTTAAATTCCTAGTGATATACGGGCATATTTTTGATGAAATTGGGAATTTCAAATGATCCACAAGACTCGGGACACGAGTATGTACCTACCCGTGTACTATTTTGCAAAAAATAACACATTCAAATACAGTCACGAAATATGGGTGTGTATCTGACTATGCATTATACTGTCTAAACTATCATATTCAAACACGAGCACTAGACATGGGCATGTTTCTGCCGGTGTATCATTCTGTCTAAAAACCTATAGTAAAACACGGGCCATTACATGGGCGTGTGTGTGACTATGTACCCTACTAGTTTGAAATATATACCTAGATAGGGGTAAGGATACAGACATGAATCTGACCTTGTCTGTACATCTTGTACCTTTTTCCTTTATTTTCTCAACTCTTGTCATCCCATTCATTGGCTATTCAAGAAATAAAAATAAAAAAAATACCTAAATAAAAGAAAAATGTACTAAAAAAACTAAATTTGAAAACAAAAAACATCAGAAAACTAAAATTAAATTGGGTTGCCTCCCAATAAACGTTAATTTAAGGTCCTTAGCATGACCTTAATTGCCATCAAATCTAATTGAGATGAGAATTGACATCAAAAGAAATAATTTCCTTATCTTTTTCCCATAAGTCTCCATAATATGGTTTACATCGCTACCCATTAACCTTGAAATGTTCACATTTCCTATTCTCAAGATCAATAGTACTATGGGGAAAAGTTTAAACCACCTTGAAGGGTCCACTCCATCAAGACTTCAATTTTCCTAGAAATAAACAAAGTCGTGAGTTAAATAATAATACTAAATCACCAATTTGAAAGTTCTTCTTTAGAATATGCGCATAATGTCATTTCTTTATTTTCTCCTTAAAGAATTTAGCATTTTCATAAGCTTGGAGGTGAATTTCATTAAGTTGCAAAATCCTTCTCTCTCTAGAGGATTTTAAATCAAAATTTAGTGTCTTTATATCCTAATATGCACGATATTCTAATTTGACGGGTAGATGACATGCATTCCAAAAACCAACCTAAATGGCTACATGTCAATTAGTGTTTTGAATGTTATTCGATAAGCCCACAATATGTCATCTAATTTCGTAACCCAATCTTTTCTTGAACTTCCAACCTTCTTCTTTAGAATCTTTTTAAGCTCACGATTAGTTACCTCCACTTTCTCACTTGTTTAAGGATGATAAGGTGTTGCAACATTATGACGCACACCATATTTCCTTAAAAGAGACTTAAACTGATGATTACAAAAATACGACCCCCCATCACTAATAATGGCTCGTGGTACACCAAATCTCATGAAGAACTTCTTTAAGAATTATACCATTACCTTTGCATCATTAGTGGGTATTGCTAAAGCTTCCGCCCATTTAGAAACATAATCTACTCCCACAAGGATGTATTGGTTTCCATTAGAAGAAGTAAAGTGTTCCATAAATTCTATACCCCATACATCAAAAAGTTTGACTTCTAGAATTGAAGTGAGAAGTAATTCTTGTTGTTTTTAGATGTTTTCAACACGTTGGCAATGATCACAATGAAGGAAAAGCTCCCTAGCATCCTTAAATAGTGTTGGACAAAAGAAACCACTCTCCAATACCATAGCGCTCATTTTTTATGCTCCATATTGTCCTCCATACATCGAATCATGATAATGAGGTAAAACATCAAAGACTTCAGAGTCTGAAATACATCTTCTAATCATGCCATCTCCATAGATTTTGTAGAGAAAAGGTTCTTCTCATAAGTACTGTCATACCTTAAACAAAATCCTCTTCCTTTGTTGGTATGATAAGCCTTCTGGTAGCATGCCACTAACCAAATAATTAGTAATGTCCGTATACCAAGGAGTTGCTCCAGAAAACTATCTTCAATGGTATGTGTTGCACTCTCGTCTTCTTTTCCTAACTGAGATAAATGGTCAACCATTAAAGTTTTTAAACCTTTCTTATCCTTAATTTCAAGGTCAAATGCCTGCAACAATAACACTTGTCTCATAAGTTATGGCTTGGCATTCTTTTTAGCAAGTAGATGTCAAATAGCTGAATGGTCAGTGTAGATGATAGTCTTTGAACTAAGGAGGTAGGAACGAAATTTATCTGCAGAAAAAACCACCAACAACATCTCTTTCTCTGTAGTGGTTTAGTTGAGTTGAGCTTCTGTCAATGTACGACTTGCATAGTAGATCACGTGTAACGAATTCTCCTTCCTTTGCCCCAAAATAGCTTTAATACCATAGTCACTTGCATCGCACATTATCTCAAATGGCATAGTCCAATATGGTGGTGTAATGATGGGTGTCGATACCAATGCCTTCTTTAATCTATCAAAAGCACTCAAACAAGCATCATCGAAGACAAAAGGTACATTTTCAATCAATAAAGTTAAAGGTTTTGCAATAAAAGAAAAATCCTTAATAAAGTGTCAGTAAAAACCAACATGCCCCAAAAACCCTCTAATTTCCTTGAGTGATATAGGTGGTGGCAAGTTCTCAATAATCTCTGTTTTAGTTTGATCCACTTCAATCCTTTCGCTAGAAATTTTATGTCCTAAGATTATCCTTTATTCTATAATAAAATGGCATTTCTCCCAATTGAGTACAAGGTTAGTCTTTTCACAACACTTTAACACCCTATCAAGGTTAGCTAAACATAAATCAAAAGAATCACCAAAAATAAAAAAAAAATTATCCATAAAAACCTCCAAAATGTCCCCGATTAAGTAAAAAAATATTGCCATCATACAATGTTGAAAAGTAGCGGGTATATTACATAATCGAAAAGGTAAGCGCCTATATGTAAAGGTTCCATAAGGGCATGTAAAAGTGGTTTTCTATTGGTCCTCGGGGTAGATAAAAATCTGATTATAACCCGAGTATCCATCAAGAAAATAATAATATAATGACTTGTTATTTTCTTTAACATTTGATCAATAAAGGAAAGGGGAAAATGGTCATTCCTAGTGGCATTATTTAACTTCTTATAATTGATGCACACTCTCAAGCCATCTACCACTCTTATAGAAATCAACTCTCCCTTATCATTCTCAGCCACCATCATCCCACTTTTCTTTGGTACACATTGTACTGGACTAACTCACTCACTATCGTAAATAGGATAAATAATTTCTGTATTTAATAGCTTCACTATCTCTTTTTTTACTACTTCCTTCATATTTAGATTTAACCTCCTCTATCTTTCAGCTATAGGTTTATGCCCATCCTCTATATGAATCCTATGCATGACAATAGAGGGACTAACTCCCTTTATAAATGAAATTTGCCACTCCAATGCTCGAACATTTTTCCTCACTACCTCACACACCCTCTTCTCTTGCTCAACACTCAATTTATTAGAAATTATGATAGGTAGTATGTTATTCTCACCCAAAAATACATATCTCAAATGGTTAGGTAATAGTTTAAGTTCCAATTTATGTGGTTTTTCATGGATGGAGGAGTAGAATTATCACTTTTAACTAAGTGCTCAGGTTTAGTGAATGTGTTTCTATGAACTACCTCATCTTCTAAGTCAATAGCTTTCCACTCCTCATCATCACTCTCATAAAGTGAAAAATCTCATTCTCAACACACTCATCTATTGTCACAATTTTCATGCATGCCTCATCATCTAATGGATATTTCATGAGTTTAGATATGAGAAACTCTATACTCTCACTCCCAAACCTTAAAGTTAGCTTACCTTCATACATATCAATTAAAGCTCTCCCGGTGTTAGGAAAGGATGACTTAAAATCAATGGACAAGTTATATCCTCCTCAAAATCTAAAATAACGAAATCAACAGGAAAAATAAACTTGTCTACCTTAACTAGCACATCCTCTACTACTCCATGAGGCTTATTAATTAAGTGATCAGCTAATTGAAGTGTCATGTTGGTTGCCTTGACATCTCCAAGTCTAAGTTTCTTAAAATAGACAAGGGCATTAAATTAATGCTAGCTCCTAAATCATATAAACATCTAGGAAACTCATTAGTCCTAACTACACAAGGAATAGTAAAACTCCCTAGATCCTTCAATTTGGTAAGTAACTTTCTAGAGATGATTGAGCTACATGTCTCTCCCAATGGCACTATTTCATTATTATCCAAAGTACGCTTATCGATGATGATATCCTTTAAAAACTTAGCATATTTAGGCATTTGAACTAGTGCTTCTGCCAATGGAATATTAATCTAAAGTTTCTTAAAAATCTCTAGAAACTTAGTAAATAGCTCTCTATCTTTCTGTTTCCTCAACCGTTGGGGAAAAGGGATCTTAGGTGCAAGTGGTGGGGATGAACTTTGCAACTTATCCTTTTTATTCTCTACAGCCTCCTCTTTAGGTAAGTCCTCCACTAACACATATTGAACATCTTCCTTAATTTGCTTGGACTCACTTTCCATTTCACCCTTAAATTTCAACTCCTTATCAATTCGTAGAGTGATAACCTTCACACCCCTCGGATTTGTTTCGGTGTCGCTTGGAAGATTTCCTTGCCCACGTGTTACTATTACATTTGCAAGTTGTCCTAACTGAACTTCGATGTTATAAATCAAAGAGAAATGATTTTTTACAATTTGGTTAAATTTAGCCTCCATCCCCTTTTGATTTTCATCTTGGCTCGTTAGTTTGGTAGTAATGGTGTGACACCCCTCCCTACTGACACCTCATCAGATAGCACCACAACTCTTACTACTCTACCCGAGGCACTGTCATGGAGAGGCGTCACTTCTAAAGTAAAATAAAAAAATAAAACATTCATTGTCCAACATTCTTACATCATTCAACTATCAAAAATATATATATCATTAAAATCATTAATAACACTCATCTAAGAATAAGCAAGGATGATGGCAAACTCAAAATACGCTGCTGACATAATATACATAGGTAGTGTACTACAAAAGGGCTACAGAGGGTATAGATTATCCAAAAATAATATATAAAAATATACACCAAAAAAATGGATATAACCCAACTACCCTAACACGTAGGTCTAACTAGACCTAGAGAGTACTGCCATAACTACAACCAAAAATACAGTTACTCCCCATCACAAGCCTTATCCCAAAATAAAACAGAAAGTGGTCTGGATGAAACTAAGCCCAGGTCAAGGAGACCTGAACCCCTGTGGTAGTGACATGTGTCACTATCACTACAGTTAGACAACCGTCAGCAAAGTCTTACCTCTTTGTATACGTATGATAATCTACTGCTATCGGCTCTAGTGCTACTCTAAAAGATAAAATTGCATCAGGGTCATGTCGTATAAAGAAGTGAACCTCTATCTTTGGCCCGTCCACCTCATATGTCATCGCAGTTCAAAGAATAGCCATACTATATACACTATAGACAAGGACTAACCTATGCTAAAAAAAAATGAAAATAGAGTGGTGAGTATTTTCTCAAGAAATACCCGGTGAATAGACATACTACAACGCTATTTCAAGAATCAACAGGAATAAACAATAACCAGAGCATTTTGAAAATAATCAAATTGTTTCCACTTTAATCATAAAATATCCATACAAATTCAACAAGTTTATGATCAAATCATAAGATTTATTTAAAAATAATTCTTTAACTATTCAAATCCAGTTTTTTCAGAAATTAAACTTTATTTTCCTTTCAAATATTTCAATCAAACTTTCCTTTCAAACTATTATTCTCACATTAATCATAGCATAGTACAACATAGTACGATTTACCAAATATAATCAGGAATATGTCAGGTTTTTATCGATATGGTGGGTACTAATTAACACATCGAAGGTTCAATCTACGTATGCATATTGATTTATAAACCACTCGGATTAGCCCCCAAAGCATTCGAGAATCTCGAGCGTTGTCCCAAAGATAATTATTATAATCACATATTTCGATTCCTCATTATACCCCAGGTACAAGAATATCAATCATATGTGAGTTGTTATATCCCGAGCAGAGTCTTACATCTTAAAGAATCCAGTCGTACCTTGGGTATGGTCTTACTATAACCTTTCCTTTCTCAATGTACTTGTGCCCATAAAATTATTGCATTTCATAATTATTTATATTTTTATCAAATCAAAGCTCTATATTACCCCGTATATCATATATATTACAAATCAGGGCTAAAAACTGATTAGAATCAACTCAAACAGCATTTCAAACTACTAAGGCATCGGCTCAGTGTAGAGGCACCGCCTCTGTGGCCACTGAGGCACCGCTTGATGACCCTCATATCACTAAGGTGCCGTCTGAATGGCTCGATAAGGAGTCGGCCTAGTGCTCATTGAGGTGCCACCTAAGGGCCTGAATGGGCTGAGGCGTCACCTAGCACGATGAGGCACCACCTCAATGCAATTAGAAACCACCTGATCGCACAACAACAACGTTCAAATATTTGAAAATTTTCAACAGACATGAGATTTCAATCCAAAATTCATCAGAAAGAAGTTCAGGAATTATAGAATTGAAGAAAAAAAGTCCACTCGCAGAAATGTAGGTTCCTTCTTTTCCTCCATCAGCTACAGAGTGTCCCTCTTTTTTTTCTCTCTTCTTCTTTTTTATCTGTAATAATGGCAGTTTATGCCACTTTCTGGTTTGGTCCCTCGATTTAATATTTTTTAATTATATCCTTCCTCGAAACTTATTTATCTTATAATTTAGTCCTAATCCAAAATAACTTTAATTACTCGAGTACGGACATGACAATTCTCCCCCCACTTAAGAAATTTTATCCTCGAAATTTGGAGAATGCTCGTTTCTAGTCCAATTCATGCCTAAAAAGAATAGGTATGGATATTGTTGTCTCATATCCTCCTCTCGTTCCTACGTCGCTTCTTCATGAGAATGATTCTTCCATAATAGTTTGACCAAAGGAACAACTTTATTACGTAATATCTTTTTATCACTTGCCAAAATTGATATTGGCTCTTCTTTATAGCTCAAATTCTCTTGTAATTCCACCGGTTGTTCCTGTAGTATGTGAGAAGGATGACTCCTATATCTTCTCAACATCGATACATGGAAAATATCATAAATTCCAAATAGAATAAGGGGTAAAGCTAATTGATAAGTCACTAGCCCAACACGTTCGATTATTTCATACGGTCTAATAAATATTAGGCTTAACTTGCCATGCTTACCGAATCTCAACACGCCTTTTGACGGTGATATCTTTCAAAACACTTTTTCACCAACGTCATATTCGATATCAGCTCGCTTAAGGTTGGCATAGCTTCTATGCCGTTTTTAGATTTGCTCGAACTATGTGAATATTTTTCATAGTCATTTGCATAAGTTCTGAACCCAACAATTTTCTTTCTCTGACTTCCTCCCAGTAGATTAGGTTTCTACACTTTCTTCCATACAGTGCTTCGAAAGGTGCCATATCGATACTACTTTGGTGGCTATTATTATAAGCGGATTCCATTAATGGTACTTGCATATCCCAATTACCTCTAAAATTTATCGCACTGGATCTAGGCATATCTTCCAATATTTGTATAGTGCGTTCAGATTAGCCATCAATTTGAGGATGAAAAGCTATACTAAACCTCAATTTAGTTCCCAAAGCTTCCTGCAGACTTGGCTAGAATCGTGATGTGAATCTTGGATGGCGATCTGATACGATCAATACAGGTGCCCCATGTAACTTTTTGATTTCTTTCACATATAACTCTGCTAAATTGTTTAAGTTGTAGTTGTCCTTAATAGGTAAGAAATGTGCCGACTTTGTTAAATGATTCAATCACCCATACAATATCATTTCCTTATTGGGTTCTTGACAATCCTACCATAAAATCCATTGTGATATATTCCCACTTCCATTCAAGAATTGGTAAGGATTGTAATAATCCCATAGGATGCTTATGCTCTACCTTCACTTACTAACAGGTCAAACATTTTGACACAAATTCAGCTATATCACCCTTCATTCATTTCGACCAATAACTTCCTTTCATTGTTCTATGCATCTTTGTACTTCCTAGATGCATAACATACGCTGAACAATGAGCCTCTTCCATTATTTTTTGTCTTAATTCATCCACGTTTGGCACATACAATCTATTCCCAAACTTCAAAATTCCTTATTCACTGTAACTTAACTCTTTCACCTTTCAACTTTTCACTTCACTGCACAGCTTTTTCATTTCTTTATCCATTCGCTGTGCTGCCAAAATTCTTTCCACTAGCATTGGCCTTACTCTTAAGGTAGCTAATACTCTTGGTGGAGTGTCTAATCTAAACTTAGCATCTAACATCCTCAATTCAATCAACAATGGCATCCTAACAGCGCTGATATATTACAAACTCCCACTTGATTTCTGATTTAAGGCATCTGCAACCACATTCACCTTTCTTGGGTGATACTATATGTCCTTTAATAATTCCACCTGGCATCTTTTCTTTAGATTTAATTCTGAGTTAAAACATACTTTACACTCTTTTGGTCCGTAATTATTTGACACGTTACTCCATATAAGTAATGTCTCCACATTTTCAACGCAAATACCACAATCGCTAACTCTAAATCATGTGTGGGATAGTTTTGCTCGTGCGGTCTCAATTACCTTGATGCATATGCCACTACTCTTAAATTTTGCATTAACATGCAACCAAGTTCTTACTTCAAAGCATCACTATACATCACATAATGACCTCCTTCCATAGGCAACGTCAATACTAGTACAATGACTAGCTTCTCTTTTAAGATTTCAAAGCTTCATTGACAATTCAAAGTCCATTCAAATTTCACGTTTTTTCTCAATAATTTCATCAATGGTGACGTAATAATTGAGAAATTCTGTACGAATCTTCAATAATATCCTGCTAGTCCTAAAAAACTTTGTATCTCCGTTACATTCCTTGGTGGCTACCAATTTACAATCGTTGTGATCTTACTAGGATCCATATATACTCTTTCAGTAGATATTACATGCCCAAGAAATGTAACCTTGTACAACCAAAACTCACACTTACTAAACTTTGCATACAACTGCTTAGTTCTCAAAATTATTAATATCATCCTCAAATACTCCTCATATTTTTCTTTTAATTTCGAGTATACCAGAATATTGTCAATCAATACAATTACGAACCTATCTAAATATGGCTTAAATACTGAATTCATCATGTCCATAAATGCTACTGGTGCATTGGCTAACCCAAATGGCATCACCAAAAATTCATAATGATCGTACCTTATCTTAAAGCAATTTTAGGTATGTTTGATTCCTTGATTCTCAGCTGGTGATAATCAGATCATAAATCTATCTTTGAAAATATCTTTGCTCCTTATAGTTGATTAAATAAATCTTTTATCCTAGGTAAAGAGTACTTATTTCGGATTGTGACTTTATTCAACTATCTATAACCTATACATAGTCGAAAAGATCTATCTTTCTTCCTAACAAGTAATACAGGTGTGCCCCATGGGGAGAAACTTGGTCGGATAAATCCTTTATCCAATAGTTTTCATAATTTTACTTTCAACTCCTTTACCTCTGCCAGATCCATCCTATATAATGCTTGTAATATAGGAGCAGTTCCAGGTATAAGTTCAATCTCAAATTCTATTTCTCTCTCAGGTGGCAAACCTGGTACATCTTCCAAAATTTCATCGTCAAACTCATTCACCACTGGTAGTTCTTTCAACTTTGAACCTTCCTTCCTATCCTCCACAACAGAAGCCAAATATGCTTTATACCCTTTCCTTAGGTATTTCATAGCCATCATTTTCGATATAATCTTTACAGGAGTCTTCCTATTTTCTCCAACAAATGTTATCTTTTCTCCATTCTCCTTTCAAATTCTACTCACCTAGTATAATAATTCACATTTGCTCGGTAATGTCTTAACCTGTTCATTCTGAGTATAGCATCAAACTCACCAGTGGATAAGGGTATAAAATTCCACCTCATTTTACCCTCTTTAATATTTACTGAGACATCCCTATATGCATTCTTAAAAACTACACTCATTCTCATAGGCATGCTCACAATCATATGCTCATTCAAATCACTTATCTTAAGTTTATCATGAATCACATAAATCGATGACATGAATGAAAATGTAGCCCCTGGGTTAACCAGTATACGTGCTAGCTTAGCATTGATGTGAGCCTTGCCCGTTATCATGTTTGGTGACTCCTCAGCCTCCTGCTCCATAATAGCATACACTCTACCTTGTTGTACACCACTAGCTGCTGAGCTTAGCTCTCTTGGTTGGTTCCGAGACATTCCTATCAAACCAGTTGCAGTTATTGGCCTTCCCACCCTAGTTAACCTTCCACCTCTTTTATCATGAAGGGTATGAGATGCTTGTATTAATAGTTCTCCTAAGTATACTTTCATACAATTCCTCGTATAATGTCCAATCTCATTGCATCGGTAGCATCTAACCTCATCTTGATTACACCTTTTAGCATGATTTTTCTTACATATGTTACACCAATGTAATATGACTCTCCTTTGCAATCCATTTCCAGGACCCATCTGTCCTTATGGCATTACTGGTTGTCTCACCGATGGCTGACTCCCTTAAGGTCTATTTCCACCTCCCGACCTCACTTAACTTCTGGAGTATGGAGAGAACTTTAATTTCTACTCCTATTTCCTCTCTAAAGTTGTTGTGATGACTCAGCTTGTTTATTAGGCCTAACTTAGGTTGAAGCTTCTAATTCTTTATCCAGCTTTTCCTGTTCTATTGCTTTTTCAACCCAACCTCTAAATGTCATTCTAACATACAAATTCAATTTGCCTCTCAAGGATATATGCAATCCTTCATGAAAATTTTCACTTTTCCTTTCCTCCATAGGATATATGTCCTTCGTGTACTTGTACAGATCCTCAAACTTATCAATGTATTCTCTGACCGCCATTGATCCTTGTACTTAGTTGATAAATGCAGCTACCTTCTCCTTTTGATAGTTTTCTGTTAAGTATTCTCTACGAAATTCTTCTTAAAATACTTGCTAAGTCAACACTTCGCCATACAAATTTCAGACTCGAGTAAGCCAATCGTCAGCTTTATCAAACATCGGGCCATAAACATTGCTTATCTTTTCCTCGTCATTAAGTTGCAACATTGTAAAAGCCTTCTTCATAGTCTTAATCCACTTATCAGCTTGTCCTGGGTCTAACATACCATAAAAATCATAAGCTCCATATTTCTTCATGTGTTCAATTATGTCTCCTGGCCTTTTATATTTCTTTTTATCCTTCTAGCCATCACAGTTGCTATAGTGCATGCCAATTCTATAGCATCCACATGCAATATTGGTGGCACTAAATTGTTAACCACATTTTCCTACACTGGCAGTGGTGGTTGTCCATTACGTGCTCTTTTTGGCACATTAAAGTTCAACACTAGAGCACTGAGCATCCAACTGCCCTGCTCGCTTCCCGCATCGATTCCTCATATATCGTCTCCCTTATTACCAACAGAGGCTATTGATAGAGACAATTCTCATGGTCAATTCCTATCCACACTTTCCTCTTTCTCTACCAAGTCCATCCTATCAGACTCAATACCTCAGCCTCTACCTCTACCTCTCAGTCTACCTCTTGGCCTACCATGTACGCCTATTCTGCCTCCTTTAGTTCTAGCCATCTTCCTATAAATTCAAAATTAACTCACTTTAGTGATTCTTCCATTGAATGCCAGGTTACCAGTTAACATCCATTAACATATATCTCACACATATATTTCTTAATTTTCACAAAATTTACTTAACCTAGGTCTCATACCTTAAGCTTCTAAAACCTATCAATCCACCAAAATCTAAGCTTCCAAACCAAACTTTCAAATCTAGACTCTTAGACATAAACTTTCAAACCTAGGCTCGGATACCAAAAGCTGTGACACCCCTCCCTACCGACACCTCATCAGACAACACCATAACTCTTACTGCTCTATTCGAGGCACTGTTGTGGAGAGGCGTCACTTCTAAGGTAAAAAAAACATTCACTATCTAACATTCTTATATCATCCAACTATAAAAAATATATGTATTATTAAAATCATTAATAAGACTCATCCAAGAATAAGCAAGAATGATGGCAAACTCAAAACACGCTGCTGATATAAAATATGTAGGTAGTGTACTACAAGAGGGCTGCACAGAGTATGGGTTATCCAAAAAAAATATATACAAATATACACCAAAAAGAATGAATACAACCCAACTACCCTAACACATAGGTCTAACTAGACCTGGAGAGTACCGCCATAACTACAACCAAAAATGCAATTACTCCCCATAATAAGCTTGATCCTAAAATAAAAGAGAAAGTAGTCTGGACGAGACTAAGTCCAAGTCAAAGAGACCCGAACCCCTATGGTAGTGACGTGCGGCACCGTCACTACAGTTAGACAACCGTCAGCAAAGTCTTGCCTCTATATATGCATCTGATAATCTACCGTTATCGGCTCTAGTGCTACTCTTAAAGATAAAACTGCGTCATCGTCGTGTCGTATAAAGAAATGAACTTTTATCTCTAGCGCATCCAACTCATATGTCATTGCAATCCAAAGGATAGCCATACTATATATACTATAGACAAGGACTAACCTATGCTAAAAAAAAAAGAAAATGAAAATAGAGTGGTGAGTATTTTCTTAAGAAAATACTAGTGAATGGACAGACTACAACGCTATCTGAAGAATCAACAGGAATAGATAATAACCAGAGCATTTTGAAAATAATCAAATTGTTTCCACTTTAATTATAAAATATCCATACAAATTCAACAGGTTTATGATCAAATCATAAGATTCATTTAAAAGTAATTCTTTAAAGATTCAAATCCGGTTTTTCTAGAAATTAAACTTTATTTTCCTTTCACATATTTCAATCAAACTTTCCTTTCAAAATATCATTCTCACATTAATCACAACACAGTACAGCACAGTACGATTTACTAAATATAATCAGGAATAGGTCAGGTTACTATCGATATAGTAGGTACCAATCAGCACATCGAAGGTTCAATCTAGGAATGCATACCGATTTATAAATCACTCAAATTAGCCCTAAAGGCATTCAAGAATCTTGAGCGATGTCCTAAAGATAGTTATTCTAATCATATATTTCAATTCCTCATTGTACCCCAGATACAAGAATATCAATCACACGTGATGTTACACCTGTTCCGCTAACTGTTAAGTAGGCGCAACATGCTAAAATGATAGAAATACTGAGCTGGTGCTAATGATGGCAATAGAACATACATCATGTCTGTATTGCAAATTTCTTAAATATCAAGGTAAACTTATGATAATGCTATTATTATACATCATAATCTTTTTATACATAATAGAAATTTTCTCAAGACATCCTCAGTTTATCATATGCATAATCCACCCATTATTATCAAGACAAACTTAAAGATAAACTCCAAAAGACTATAGATAAAGTTGATTGGCGCAACCTTTTATAGACACCTGGATGGACACTAAAACAGGTCCTATGAGCTACTACTACTGAGATTGCACTGAATTTGAAAATATTTTAAAATAAAAGTGGTGAGAATAATAATACTCAGTGAGTGGTCTATAAATAAAGTATAATAACGTAAAACGGGGAACATTAGCTATTCGCTAAATAAATATAAAGATATATTTATAGCTATATTGAAAATAGCTATTAAGCTGCTAAAATAATATAATGCCATACATTTGCTATAAAACTGAATAAACATTAACAATCATTTTAATCCATACACTCATTAAATGTGTAACTAAGAGATTATGCTAACATAATAGTCACATTGATGACCTGGCAACCCATGTGCATACATACTGCTATAATAATGCTGGTCATATGCATGCGCAGAGCTACCTACCAAGGGCTAACCACCCAATTGTATGCCCCCAAGGCTATATATATGATGTGTACTAATCCGCAAGCGTACAGAATCGTATCAAGTAGTAAATAAAGATATCGTCCCTCAGAGATTGGTGATTGAATACTATAATACTCACACTGCTTACTTGTTTAGACAACGAAATAGAATTTAGAATCTCAAAGAAACTAAATTAAGAAAGATAAAAGAAAACATAATTCAAATATAATTTTAAAAGCTCGGGTTCCTTATTCTTAATTGACCATTTCAAAGAATTGATTACACACCTAGGTCAATACTAGTTTTAATTCATTTTGAAGGGATCTTAGAAACCATAGATCTTCCTATCAGATAAACCTATGATTAAATCAGAATTAATCAACACTAAGTTAACCGACTCTCACCAACCTAATGCCTTTTAAAACCAATTTTAATACACAAACTTTAATCAATATTAATCCATTTAACTGTCTCTCAACTAATTAAGCAATCAATAGGTCATTGCCATTTCCTACATAACCTATCTCTCAATTAAGCCCATAGTGTTAATTCAATTCTAGGTTGATCAGTCCTAAAACGACATTGAGTTCAACAACAACCAATGAATTAAATCTAGCAACCTAACATAATCATAATAAGCACATGGTCAATTTAGAATGAGAACCCTAGAAAAGATCTAGCTACTCATGTTAAAGAGAAAAGAAAAAGAAAAAGAAATGAAAATAATTCCAAACATGATTAATAAATAAAAGAGTTGATACAATGAAAACCTTCCTTCCAAATGTTGTAGGAAAGCCTTGCTCTTCTAACTTCAAGCCAAGTATCACCTCTACTAAGCAAACTATAATGAAAATGTATTCTGAAGAAAAATAGGAGAGCAGAGAACTAAAAACTAAACTAAAGACTAGCCTCCTCCATTGAGAACAAATAGTTGTACATATATATGACCTAATTTCCTAATGAAAAAGATCATTTAAACTCTCCTAAACTCTATCTAAACATAAGGATAAAAGATGATCTTCTATCTATCCAAATTCTAGCTTAAAATCCTCTTTTTGTTAGCTACCATATCATCATACACGGATATGCATCAATTGGACATGTCCATGCATTAAAATAACTCTGAAACCTTGAAATCTGGCATAGGTAAGAGCTTGGACGTGTGTCAGGCGCACGGGCCTGCACATGGGCGTGTGCTCTAATGACTGTGTCTTCCTCCTTTCAGGTATGGGCAAGCACATGGCCATGCCACTAGCACATTGGCAAGCGCATGGCCATGTGCCCTACTGCGAGAATGCCTTCTAACTTTAAGCTTCAATCTTATCCTTATCTTCAAGCCTTATCTTTATCTCTTCTCAATTGAATCCTATAACCACAAACTAAATAAAAATTACTTATTTAACACAAAAACTATTTAAACTAAAACAAAATAACAAAACTAACTAAATTAACTAAAAACTAACTAAACAATGCAATTCTAAACTAAATATGCAATAAAATAAAGTGCTAAACACATGCATATTTCACACTCATCAATATACAACCAAGCATTGTCCCCAAGATAGTTGCTAATAATATTGCTGATATAAGACACCAGTCATGATGGTGTAATCTAAATGATACATATAACGAGTGTACATGTTTGCTTATAAATCAATCATTCAAACTACTAATAAAATATAATAGATGAATATCTAGCTGATGCTAAAATCAAATACTGCTGAGAAATAATCATTTCATAAAATAATAATAACAAACACATTCTTGCTTTCAAACACTTCAACTATATTAATAAAATATATATACTACTACATGTTCCCTATTTCAGAAATAAAAGCTAAATAACTTGTAAGACTATATTTGCAAGTTGATAGTCAATAAAAGACTTTTTATAAGGAAACAACATACTTAAATCATAGAAAACATTCTAATGACTTTACATACATAAAATTATATGTATTTAGTTTTAAAATAGCTTTATATACATATAACCACTCACCTGAGCTTGCTGAGCCCAAATGCTAGTTAGTTGGCCCTGACCTAGGCTCTACAGCTTCAAAGGCTCTACAGCTTCAACTGGATCTAATCCTAACATCCATGAGTAAAACCATATGAATACAAATTTAAATCTCAATTCTACTCAACTTAAGTTGATCTACGGCTAAAGGATAGGGTTTAGGACCAAAATAATGGTCCAAAAATGATCAAAATAGGGTTTTTGGGGTAAGGGAACCCATAAAGGCACCTCCTCTATGACCCGGAACAGTCCTTGCAGCCGAAAAATGTCTAATTTTGCATATTTTTACCAATTTTCAACACCAATTCAACATCCAAATAAGAAAAACACTTAAAAAAGGGTTTTTTTTAGCATAAATAAAACTTAAAACTCACAAAATAATCGAAACTCCAAATTCTATTCAATATCAAAAACTTAACACATAATAGTTTTACTTACCAAAAACACTTAAATCTATAAGCTTGAATCTGTTAAAAGCTTGAATCAATGCTTGAAGTTATTATTTAAAGATTTAAAGAAAAAGGAAATAAAGAAATTGAGAAATGAAGAAGAAGGAGAAAAGTTACGACGAAAAGAAGTTACAGGAAGAAAATGGACATAAGTTTGGATAAATTCTTTTTTTTGGAAAATATCTATTTTGACCCTTCAAGTTACCAAAATAACCATTTAGACCTTAATAAAAATCCTTTAAGCATGAAATAGCCCTCAAAACTTACTTCTAATGCAATTTAGTCAAAAATCTATCTATAATCCAATTAACCTCTAGGGCAGAATATTACAATGCTTCCCTTCTTAAGAAATTTCATCCTCAAAATTTACAATTCTATCCTCAAT